>JAJONQ010071075.1:0-17537 GCA_036250385.1 Solanum microdontum
CTAACCATAAATCCCATAGAGTAGTTACTAAGTCTTGACTTATCTTATCATTAAGAAACATGGGTAGTCACCACATGCCTTATCATAGGATATCTCCTTAGACAATGCGTGAGAAAACCTTTCACCGTCCATGATCTCTTCATAATAGTTTATATGTCCCATAGTTGTTCACTTCATGCTATAGATTCCCCTCAAACTAATGAAAATAGTTTTGAAATTATGGTCTCTAATCATTGATGTCATATCCGGATAACATACTAAACCAGACCTAATTTAGGAAAATAGCCCGGAAAGCATTAAGGGCAACTCTAGATTTCATTCATGTCTTCTGGTCAAGCTTCATACAACATATAGACAATCTCATCTATAAGCCTTGAGTCATAAACATACTTTCATGAACATGCTTTATTTTCAATAATTTATAATTTCATCATGTCTTCAAATTTATTTACATCAATTTCATAAAGAGAAGACATGTATATGTTCATAAATTCATCTTTCATAGTTCAAGACCCACATTATATCAACATAACTTAGAAAATATGGGTGATGCATGGATTCATGGGAAATCAACTTAAAAACATGCAATTACTTCCATTCATGCATAAAAGTTCATAAATCAATCAAACAAATCAACATTTAAAGGAAACGGGTCGTCATACACTATCAAGGCCAATCAAATGGGTCATGAAGAAATTCTGCCTAAGGTGCTTCATTTTTTCTAAAATAACTTTCTACTCCGAGCTTGGAATTAGGAAAACTTGGTGGCATTGGAAAGAGGACTCAGAGATCTTTAATTTGATAGGTCATGGGTGACCTAATTTGTTTTGTGCTAAAAGATATGATTGTTTGAAGTTGACCCTAAACTCTAAGTCTAATGAAAACCTCTTCATGGATGACTTAACGGTCCGTGTGGGGCTTCACGAGCCGTTGTGATGCCCGTGTCTCTTCAACAGTAGCTAGGGGAGAATCGCTACTTACTTGACCCACTTGATGACCACTTGTATGGTCCATGATGCTTACCACGGATCGTCTAAGGGTCTGTGGGAGGGGAACCTTTTTGGGTAAGTTCTGGAACGACTTCACGAGCACCAAAATGGGTTGTAGTATCCTTCACGACCCATCTAGGGCTCTGTGGAGAGTCCCACGGTCCAGTTTGGGGCTTGTGACTTACCCACTTGACACATTTCTATCCATTCCCGAAGTCGAGGTGGTGACAGTATGTAAGCTTTCATAGTAACTGGGTCATTTACCCTCATGCCAATCATTAGTTTCTTGATTTAATTTCATCCATGACAATCCATGTATTGAGGTTCTTGATAAGTTTCTTGAAGTTTCTTTCTTAAATCTTTAATAATGGGATTTGATAAGTTCTAGAGGTGAATGTTATGAGTTTGAGAGTTGTTTTTAGTAGATTTTCATTTACATATGCTGGGTATACATATCTATGAGAGTTTAGGAGGAATCAATCGATTCTATGTTAATTAGGGCAAAAAATGGGAGAGAAAAATTTGTCGACTTTTCTAGGAAGGGCCTGGGGCGACGCGCTAGTAGTGTGCCAGAAATTATGCTCTGGAGCTTAGGGGTTGGTGCCCCGCAGCACTCAGTGCTCCAGGGCCGTCTACCCACTCTCTTTTTTCATCGTTCGTCTCATCAAAGTTCTTTTTAAATGTATCTTCACTCTCTTCCTGATTATAACTATTCTCAACTACATCTAATCATCAAGAGATCCTTTATATCATAAATCATAACTCTTGAATTCATAATTCAAATTCAAGATAGAGTTGGGAGTAAAGTTTGAGGAAGTTCTTTTTAGTCATTTGAGAAGTCTTTTGCAAACTTTTAAAAACTAGTTTAAAGTCTTGAGTACTTAAGTATGAGGATGAGGAGAGTTGAGTTTTATTTTTCAATATGAATATGTGGGAACTAAGTATTCCCAAGAGTAAATTCTTTTACATTTAAAATGAGAGGAAACTTTGATTTCCAAAATGAGTTCATGAGGTGTTTTTAGCATTATCTCTTTTTAGAGACCCTTTTGAGTAATAATCTCAAAGTTTAAGGATGAGGAAATGTTTTTAAAGATATGAGCATGAGTTATTTTATTGGGAATAGATATAAACATGGGTAAAAAGGATCATACTTTTTAGATGATCCCTTATTTCTTTTTAAGCATAGCTTAGTGGATCCACTTAGTTGAGGATTTCCTACACTCCGGCAAGGTATAAGATAGTTCTGGTAGTGTGGGCGAGATGTTGTATCATCACATAGCTCATAGTGATGGTTATCGTTTAGAGAATCTCCCAAATAAAACTAAAAGAGTTATTATTGTAGTTTTTAAATACATTGAGTTATTATCTACTGTTTTAATAGATTTCTTTATAATGCATCTCTATTGTTCCTTTTATATTTTACTGAGTTGAGTATTTTTGTGTTTGAGTACCCTTGAGTTGAGTTGAGTTGAGTTTGAGTATTGTTGCTCTTGAGGAGTATTTTCCATTTCTGTTGTTAAATGTTTAACACTTGAGTTGAACAGTTATGTTATTGACCATTTTAGACTATATTGAGCTAAACTAATTTTAGTAATGATGTTTTTATCAGTTGAGTTATATTTGAGGGGCCTTTATTGTTGAGTAAGTCTTCCGCTGAGAGATGAGTCAGGCCAAGGGTTCGCTTGGGGAGAACAATGGTTCTCGAGTGCCGGCTATGCCCAGGGTGTAGGCTTGGTGAGTGAAAAACTTGGTATATGAGCACAGAGTTCAACAGTTCTAGGGTGTCTATGAAGTCATGTCTATAGAGTCTTAGTTATCGGTGTGAAGCGCGCCACATCTATAATTAAGAGGCTATGAAATTTAGGAAATAACTCACTTCTTTCATACTCTTTTAGTGCGACAGAGTTCAACTCTATAAAAGTTTCTTTCTACTTAGTGCTTGCACGTATCTTTTAGATCATGCCTCCATGAAGAGTTGTTTGACATCGTCATGCTAGGAGGAATGTTGATCCTCGGGATCAAAGGGTCCCCAATGCACCAGAAGTGCAACCCGAAGGAGAGTTCACTAATGCTGAGTTTTGGGATGCTATCTGGATGTTGATTCAAGTTGTGACTAACCAAGCTTGGAAATAAAGAGGGGGTCGACAGGATATGGGTGATACATCCAGAATCCATGAGATCTTGAGGATGAATCCTCCAAACTTCACCGGTTCAAGTGTCACTGAGGATCCGAAAATCTTTGTGGAAGAGTTGTAGAAAATGTTTGAGGTGATGCATGTTGCAGATGTTGAGCGTGTGGAACTAGTTGCATACCAACTCAAGGGTGTTGCTAGAGGCTGGTACGACCAATGGAAGAAGAGTAGAGCTGAAGGGGAACCAATTGTGAGCTAGGTTGTGTTCAAAAGTGCCTTCGTGGGGCGTTGCTTTCCCCGTGAGCTGAGAGAGGCAAAAGTAAGAGAATTCCTCACCCTTAAGTAAGAATCCATGAGTTTGCATGAGTACAACCTCAAGTTCACTCAACTGTCCCGTTATGCTTCGGAGATGGTTGTTGATATGTGAAGCTTGAGGAGCTTATTTGTTTCTGTGTTGTCTCGTTGGTCAATCAAAGAGGGCAAAGTTGCTATGTTGATAGGGGACATAGACATAGCAAGATTTATGATCCATGTGCAAAAGGTTGAGGAGGACAAGTTGAGCGATAGGGAAGAGTTCCGTAGCAAGAAGGCTAAGACCATAGGTAATGAGTCTGGGCTGCAAAAGAGCAATGAGAATCGGTCTTCTTTTCAACAAAGATCAAGTGGACCTGCTCCATCATCTGCTAGTGCACCTAAACTAAAGAACAGAGGTGAGTTCAGGAATCAGAACTCACAGAACATTAAAACTCGACCCTCTCAGTCTCAAGGTAGTATGGCACAAGGGGCCAATTAAACTCCTGCAAATGATATGCGTGGTAGGAACCACCCAGGAGCGTGTTGTGATGGCTCCACTAGTTGTTTTAAGTGTGGTTAGACAGGTCACTTCATAAGAGTGTACCCTAAGAACAAGCAGGGTAGTGGTAATGGGGGCAATAGAGCCCAATCTTCTTCAGTGGATCCGTCAAATAGAGTTGCAACTAGATGAGCTACTTTAGAGACATGTGGAGGATCAAACCATCTATATGTTATTACCAGTCACCAAGAGCAAGAGCATTCACCTGATGTTGTCATTTGTATGATTGAAGTCTTTACTTTTGATGTGTATGCATTGCTTGATCTAGGTGAGAGTCTATCTTTAATGACTCCATATATTGCTATGAATTTTGATATTCTTCCTGAGCAACTTCTTGAGCCCTTCAGTGTTTCCAAACATGTTGGTGAGTCTATTCTAGATAAGAGAGTTTATCGTGATTGTACCATTTCTGTGAATCACAAGGACACCATGGCTGACTTAGTTGAGTTAGATACGGTGGACTTTGATGTTATTCTAGGTATGGACAGGCTTCATGCCTGTTATGCCTCAATTGATTGTAGAACTCGAGTAGTTAAGTTCTAGTTTCCTAATGAGCCCGTTATAGAGTGGAGGAGTAGTTCAAAATTGCCTAAGTGCCATTTTATTTAGTACCTTAAAGCTAGAAAGTTATCACTTAGTCCAAGTTAATGACTCTAGTGTTCAGACACCACCTATTCAGTAAGTTCGAGTTGTGAGTGAATTTCCAAAGGTTTTCCCAGTTGATCATCCTGGAGTCCCTCCTAAGAGAGAAATAGACTTCGGTATAGATATTCTTCCTGACACTCGACCTATTTGTATTCCACCATATAGAATGGCTCCCATTGAGTTAAAAGAGCAGTTGAAAGATCTCCTTAATAAATGTTTCATTCGACCAAGTGTCTCACCTTGGGGCGCTCCAGTCTTATTTGTGAAGAAAAAATATGCTTCTCTTAGGATGTGTATTGACTACCGCCAATTGAACAAGGTTACTATAAAGAATAAGTATCCCCTTCCGAGAATTGGTGATCTTTTCGATCAACTTGAGGGTGCCACTTGCTTTTCTAAGATAGATCTCAGATCGGGCTATCATTAGGTGAGAGTAAGAGAGAGTGATATTCCAAAGACATCTTTCAGGACCCACTATGGTCATTATAAGGTTCTAGTCATGTCTTTTGGTTTGACTAATACTCATGTAGTGTTCATGGACCTTATGAATAGATTTTTTAAGCCATATCATGATATTTTTGTTATAGTGTTCATTGATGACATTCTAATTTATTTTAAGAATGATGAGGACTATGCTAGTCATCTTAGAGTAGTTCTACAAACTCTCAAAGATAGGGAGTTGTATGCCAAATTATCCAAGTGTGAGTCTTGTCTTTAGTCAATGGCATTCTGAGGCCACTTTGTATCTGGAGAATGGGTTCAGGTTGACTATCAAAAGATTGAGGCAGTGCAGAACTGGCCCAGACCCATATCTCCAACTGATACTATGAGTTTCTTAGGATCGACTTGTTATTATAGAAGGTTTGTCTAGGGGTTCTCATCTATTTCTTTCCTATTGACAGAGTTGACTAAGAAGACATCAATGCTCCAATGTTCGAAAGCTTGGGAGAAAAGCTTTCAGAAATTGAAAACGTGGTTTACTACTGCCCTAGTATTGACCTTACCGGAGGGTACACAAGGCTTTGTGGTGTATTGTGATGCGTCCATAGTTGTACTGGGTTGTGTATTGATGCAAAATGAAAAAATTATAGCTTATGCCTCCAGAAAGCTTAAGATTCACGAGAAGAATTACCCAACCCATGATCTAAAGTTAGCTGCTGTAGTGTTTTCTTTGAAAATATGGTGTCACTATCTCTATGGGGTTCATGTTTATATGTTCACCAATCACAAGTCTTTAGTATGTACTAAGTCATAAAGAGCTTAATCTCATACAAAGGAGGTGGTTGGAGTTAATGAAAGATTATGACATGAGTATTCTCTATCACCTAGGTAAGGCTAATGTTGTTGTTGATGCTTTGAGCATGTTATCTATGGGTAGTACTACCCATGTGTAGGAAGGCAAGAGAGAATTAGCCAAAGATGTGCACAAACTTGCACGATTGGGATTTCGGTTGTTGTATTCCAATGAAGGTGGAGTGGTGATGATGAACGGGGTTGAATCATCACTAGTGTCCGAAGTGAAAGATAAACAAGACCAAGACCCTGTTTTACTTGAATTGAAGGCAAATGCTCATAAGTAGAAAGTGATGGCTTTTGAAGGGAGATGGTGTATTGAGGTATCAAGGTAGATTGTGTGTACCAAAGGTGGATAAACTTCAAGAGAGGATCATGGAAGAAGCTCATAGGTCCAAATACTATATCCATCCGGGTTCCATAAAGATGTATCGTGACTTGAGAAAGTCTTTTTGTGGAGTAGTATAATGAGGTGTATTGCAGAGTTCTTTGCTAAGTACCTGAATTGCCAATAAGTCAAGGTAGAGCACTAGAGGCCTGGTGGTATGTCTCAGATCATAGATCTTCCGGAATGGAAGTGGGAGATGATCAATATGTATTTCATTACTGGTTTGGCATGTTCATGAAGGCAACATGATTGGATTTGGGTGATTGTAGATCAAATGACTAATTCAGCCCATTTCTTGACGGTAAAGACTACCTATTCAGCTGACGATTATGCCAGATTATATATTCAAGAGGTAGTCAGACTTGATGGAGTTTCGGTGTCCATTATTTCAGATAGAGGTGCATAATGTACCACACAATTTTGGAAGTCTTTCCAGAAAGGTTTGGGTTTGAAGTTGAACCTTAGTACTTTTTTCTATCCTCAGACTGATTGTCAAGCAGATCACACAATTCAGACCTTAGAGGATATGTTGAAGGCATGTGCAATCGATTTCAAGCATAATTGGGATGATCACTTACCTCTCATAGAGTTTGCTTACAACAACAGTTATCACTCTACTATCTATATGGATCCTTATGAGTCTCTTTATGGGAGAAGATGTAGATCTCATATTAGATGGTTTGAATTTGGTGAAGCTCTGTTGATAGGGAAATACTTAGTCAATCATGCTACAGAGAAAGTGAAAATCATTCAAGAAAGGTTAAAAACAGCTCAAACTCGTCAGAAATCCTATACTGATCTTAGGAGAAGAGACTTGGAGTTTGAGGTGGGTGATTGGGTTTACTTGAAGGTGTCACCCATGAAGGGTGTTATGAGATTTGGTAAGAAAGGGAAGCTCAGTCCCCAGGATATTGTTCGTAAAAGGATATCCTAAAGGATTGGCAATATAGCCTATAAGTTTGAGCTACCGCCAGAGTTAGCAACAGTCCATCCGGTGTTCCATATTTCAATGTAGAAGAGGTGTATGGGTGATCCTTCACTTATTTTACCTACTAAAAATATTGGTATTAAGGACAATCTATCTTATGAGGAGATTCCCGTTGAGATACTTGATCGTCAGGTTCGCAAATTGCGAACCAAGGAAGTTGCATCAGTCAAAGTCTTATGGAGGAACCAGTTTGTTGAGGAAGCTACTTGGGAGGCTGAGGAGGATATGAAGAAGAGATAACCACATCTCTTTCCTTCCGGGGAAATTCTAGACCAAGGTAATGATTTTTTGTAAAACACTCCTTAAATTGATATGCTCTGTTATGTTAAAATGCATGTTGGGTGTTTGAACTAGGTGTTTGATGTTGCCACCCTTAGTTCTATTTAGAGTAATATCATTGGAGGAATAATGTTCCCAAGGGGGAGATATTGCAACACCTCAGACTTCAAAAGAACTAATTTTAGCATAAACCAATTTGGAAAGAGCCAAACTGAGAATTTTGCAAGTTAGTCTTAAATTGTGAGATTTAGGTCAACTTCAAATGACCATAACTTTTAGTACATGATGAGTAATGTAACACCTCGCACCTCAAAATGAAGAAAATCCTAGTTTTCAGAAAAAAATTGTGCTAGTACCGATGGAACCACCCACGGACAATAGGTAGAACCACGGACTGTAGGTGGGGTTCCATTGGTAAGGCCCAAATGTTGATGGTCTCTGATTCCACCCACGGTCTACCAGTATGGTCCGTGGTTGGACCTATGAACCGTAGCTCTTCCATGGGTGAGGGTAAGAAGCTAATTGGAGGGAAATGGTTGTTGAGTCAACTTCAAACGGTGATATCTTTTAGCACAAAATGAATTAGGTGGCCCATGACCTATCAAATTAAATATAATTGAATCCTCTTTCCAACTCCACCGAGTTTGCTAAAATCCCAGCTCCGAGTAAAAATGTATGCTTGTTTTAGTGAAGAAATGTCTGGAAGACTACAAACCACCACTGCAGTCGACGGTTGTTAGTCCAAACGACGGTCTGTAGGTCCCTCCATGTATGGCCTTCGTCATCTTTTAAGTTAGCGTCATTTAGGTCTTTTTCCTATGTGTTGTGGACCTTAAACTAAGTCATTTAATGCCTAGACTACATCATTTTACACAGTTTAAGCCTAAAAACTTAGTTTGACATACCTAGAACCCTTATTTTCTAAAAATTATCCGAACTTAGAGCTAAAAGGAAAAGAAAGAGGTGTTAGTTTCCCTAGAACAATTAGGATGTTTGCTTCAAGTTTCAGCCCTGAAATTGAAGGATTTCTCTGTATATTTCATCACCGGGTATGTGGGATTTCACTAGTGGTCTCCTTTCATCCACTAGGTCACTAGAATTCAGCCAGTTCCTTGATTCTCTATATCTTGTTTAGACCTAGGGTTTATATAACCTTGGATATTTACTGTGATTTAGCTGTTATAGTATCCTAGATCAAAAAAAGCTTGTTTCTTGGAAAGTTTGCTTAATTCCTTATATGAAACTCATAACGCTAGTTGTATATATTTTCTTAGCTCACGAATTATACGTGCTAGGTCAGTTGAACAGATAATCATGCTCCAGATGTTGAATGTTACATTATCAGTATATAAATGTTGCATTCTCATATTATATGTCAGTATTTTTGAGCTATTCAGTAATTAAACATTTCAGTTGCATTTGTGTCATATACATATTCAGTTGGGAGTAGACTTAGCACCGAGTTGAACTAGGGTTTAGCGTACCCTCATAGTCCCAAAACTATGATTTAGTGATCACGCCAGTCATGCCTTTATACCACTAGCAAGGTATATTCGGTCCTCTCGATGGAGCATATACATCGGACTCCATGTTTAGCTCACGTGGTTTTATATCAGTTAATAGTAGCTCCCATGTCTTACTCTTAGTGCATTTGACCCGGTTTCAATATATACTTCAGCATTCCGTTCAGCATGTTATTTTCATGATTAGTTCTTGGTCATTGCATTCAGCTTAGCTTTTCAGTTATGTTTTAGTATTTACATTCTTTCTTAGTTTATGTCATTGGTCAGTTATGTTTTGTTCATCTTACATATATTTGTTCAGATTAGTATCTATATCTTGCATGCTTAGTGCATTCCAAGTACTAATGCATACTCTGCGCTACATCCTTTCATGATGTAGGTTCAGGTACTCAGCATCCAGATCATTCTTAGATCAATTCTCGGTCCGCATTCAGCAACTTTCGTGGTGAGTCCTCATAATCCAAGGACAATAGACATGCTTTCATTTTAGTCTTTACTTTCAGTTTTGTTTGAGTTAGCTGCGGGAATGTCGTAGTAACTCAACTCAGTTAGAAGCTTTTCAGACATAGTAGTAGAATCAGTTTGATTTGTTAAGTTTAATCTTTCAGTTATTATTCAACTCTTAGTATGTTTTATACATTCAGACTACTTGGTTATTCCCCACTTTCTGTTATCCATGTTTTAGCTTCCGCATAGTACATTTTTTATTCAGTGATTCTCAATATGCTTGATATATGCAAGACACAGGGTTAGCTTGGGGTCACTCATGATCCTAGATCCCGTGTTACGTCAAGGGGGTAGCCTCAGTGCGTGACAAGTAAGGTGGCCCATAAGGTATCAAATGAAAGATCTTTGAGTCCTCTTTCCAACGCCACCGAGTTTGCTAAATTCTGAGTTTCAATGAAGGAGATATGCCTGTTTGAGTTCATCCTGTCTGATTAAGGAAATCGATCTGAATTAAGGAGGAGTATTTTAGTCTTTTCCTTACCACACAAGACTAAATCGTTTTTAGTAATATTTCATGGGTATAAACTGATTGAGATCATTTTTCACATTTCTAAACATGCTTACGGTTTTAGAGAGAAGTTCAAGAGGAGAAAAAAGAGAAGTTCAAAAGTTTGTTCAAGATTCTTTTGATCTTCGAGGAATTTCGCCAAGGATTTTATCCTTACTAGGTGTATGTAAGCTTTCATAGTGATGGATTTGTTCACCTTCATGCCAATCATGAGTTTCTTGAGTTAATTTCGTCCACGGCAATCCATGTATTGAGGTTGTTGATGAGTTTCTTGAAGTTTCGTTGTTAAATCTTTAATAATGGGATTTGATGAGTTGTTGATGTGAAATGTTATGATTTTGAGAGTTGTTTTTGAGTATATTTTCTTTTACTTATGTTGGGTATACGAATCTAAGACAGTTTGGGAGGAAACAATCGATTCTAGGTGAATTAGGGCCAAAAATCAAAGAGGACTAGTCATCGGGTTTTCTGGCCAGGGCCTGGGGCGATGTGTCACAGATGCTCCAAGAAGGCAGGTGCGCCGCGCCAGCTGTGCACCATAAATGGTGCTTTGTAGTTTAGAAGTTGGCACCCTGTGCCACTCAGTAAGCCAGGGTCGCCCTTTTTCCGTCGTTCGTCCCGTCTAAGTTCTTTTAAAATGAATCTTCACTCTCTTCCTGATTATAACTATTCAAAACTACATCTAATCATCAAGAGATCTTTTAAATCATAATTCATAACTCTTGAATTCATAATTCAAAATTCAAATTCAAGATAGAGTTAAGAGTAAAGTTTGAGGAAGATCTTTTGAGTCATTTGGGAAGTCTTTTGCAAACTTTGAAAAACTTGTTTAAAGACTTGAGTAGTTGAGTATAAGGATGAGGAGAGTTGAGTTTCATTTTTCAAAATGAATAAATGGGAACTAATTATTCCCAAGATTAAATAATTTTACACTTAAAATGAGAGGAAACTTTGATTTCCAAAATGCGTTGATGAGTAGTTTTGAGCATCATCTCTTTCAAGAGACCCTTTTGAATAATACTCTCAAAGTTTGAGGATGAGGAAATGTTCTTAAACATATGACCATAAATTATCATTTTGGCAGTAGTATTGAGCACCGATATGGAGACAATTTCAAGCAACTCAAAGTCCTCATAAATCATGTTTGCCAGCATAGGTAAAAAGGATCATACTTTTTAAATGATTCTTTATTGCTTTTTTATCATAGCTTAGGATCCACTTAGTTGAGGATGTCCTATACTCCGGCAAGGTATAGGACAATTCTGACGGCGTGGGTGAGACGTTGTATCATCACATAGCTCATAGTGATGGTTGTTGGTTAGAGAATCTCCCAAATTAGAGTAAAAGAATTATTATTGTATTTTTAAATACATTGAGTTATTATCTAGTATTTTAAAAGCTTTCTTTATAATGCATCTCTATTGTTGCTTTTATATTTAACTGAGTTGAGTATTTCTGAGTTCGAGTATCTTTGGGTATCCTTGAGTTAAGTTGAGTTGAGTCGAAATGGGGTGAGTATGTTCTTCCTTTTTATCAGTTAAAGTTTATGTCTATGCTTTAGAGTTTCCCTTGCATGCTCATACATTCCATGCATTGACGTCATTTGGCCTGCATCCTTCATGATGCAGATACAAGAGTTCAGGGTCATCAACAAGTGCACGGTTGATACCACTTGCTTTGGTGAGCCTCCTTGCTTTCAGGGGATTTCCATTTACTTTTCAGTTTTTTAAGGATTTCGTGGATCTTGTCCTGACTTCCATCATTGTAATTAGAGGTTTCATAGATAGTAGTGTTTCAAGGAGTCTTTTCCATTTCTATTGTTAAATGTTTAAGACTTAGTTTAACAGTTATGTTATTGAACATTACAGACAATATTGAGTTAAACTAATTTTAGTAATGATGTCTTTTATGAATTGAGTTATATTAGAGGGTCCTTTATTGTTGAGTAAGTCTTCCACTGGGTGTTGAGTCAAGCCAAGGGTTCGCTTGGGGCCAGCGATGGTTCTCAAGTGCCAGTTACGCCAAGGGTGTAAGCTCGGGGCGTGACAGTGAAATAAGTTAAGCAGTGCTTTAAAGAAAATTAATTAATGAATTAAATTCGTCAGTAATTTAATTTAGCGTTTAGTATCTTTAATCTTAACATGGGGAATTACATAAGTGTTTAATGGGGAATTTCATAAAATAATTGGAGGAGTGTAATTACAAATATCTAGTAGAATAATTTGTAATTTATCATGGTAAGTATAATTCAAATTAATTTTTTGAAGTTATTTTCATAGTAGGAAGTCTCAGTAATTAATTTTGTGGCCTCTACAGTGTCCATATTTAACTATAACTCAGAATCTCATTTCTAGGGAAATAAAAATGAGGACATAGCGGGTGTTTTCCTGTTCAAGAATAGAACACCTTGTTTTTCTTCTCCTTTTTGGATGAGGAAGAAATATCTATAAGTAGGGATATTCTAACCTTGAAAAACGGATTAGTTTTCTATACGTTATTCGATACTTACCCACCGAAGTATTGAAATAGTTCGGTTGTGAACTTGGAATGACTAGAGAAGACCGCATAACTTTGTCTAACTTGTGGTTCGCTTGAAGGTCTAACTAACTTGTTGATTTGCTTGAAGGTATCCTCTCACGCTTCAAGAGGTAATTCTCGATTTTAAATTTCAGCAAGTTTATGTGTTTTAGCATGATTATATGTGTTCAAGCATAAACCTATATGTTGTCTATTATTAATGTTAGCAACACAATTCTGATATGCTTCCAATGTGCATATAATTTTCCAACAGTCGCATCCATTAGTTTTAGTCAAAAAAATAATGAGGTCGTCCATCAGTTTTCGACGATTTTTTAGTAGTGTCACCGTATTGCCTGCAACCATCAACCACTAGCTACTATATATCCACCACACCAACACCATCCTTAATTGATACTCACAACTACCATCACTAGCCATCACCACAAAAAACCATGAATAAAATAAAAAAAATATCCAATGAAATAATCTGGGAACAAGTGAAAGACCCAACAATAATTATATAGAAGAAACTTTTAAGTTTTAAAATTTGTGAGAAGAGGTAGGAGGCTTTATACAATAGCTCGTGAACTCTTAAATCTCACTACAAGAAAATATTTGGCACAAAAACCCTATTTATAATATTAGAAAACCAAATTAGGCTATGACTTGAAATTTGTTCATGTATGACTTTGAATGAAACCTAATAAGACATGAATTAAATAAACTCCCAAATATTAAATCCTATACAACTTTGGATTGCCAATCTTTGTTTAATTCCAACATAGCCTCCTTAAATCAAGATCTTCAAACTTGAATCATGAAAAACTACCATGTCTTGTGAAAGTCAATACCTTAGCTTGTCCATCTATTTCTTAAAACATTTAGCGTCAACAAAATCATGGTGTTATCTTTAGTCAGATTCAGTTTCTTTCCAATAAAAAACCAAAGTCAATTTGGCTTTAATTTCTCCACATTAAACAACTACTAAATATCAGCATTATATTTTATCGCTATCTTTGATTCTTGAATAAATATTGTTTCCTTAAATTATATGCTTCTTCAATTGGTTTTTACTTGATCTTACGTGCACGTTCGACACTAATTAGCCTTTCGGTCTATGGTGGAGTACTATTGTCTACAAACAATTTTACTTGTTCTACAAAACCTACAATTTCAAATAATGGCTCAAAGTTGATTGAATCTTTAATATCCATAATAATGCACTACAACTGCGGGTTTGGATCCTTAATTGATTGTGCTACATTTTTGGGTAGATCATCATAAACATGTTCTTGATGAGTCCTTTGGCTTCTTACTTTAATTACTAAGTTGCATCTTCAATACTTTAAAAAAAAAAATCTTGTACAATGTCAGTTATTTCTATTTATTTATAAGTAGCCTCACCTTGTAAATACCAATATGGGTGTATTGCATATATCATATCTCATGACTTAAAATACTAGACTCATGAAAGAGCACCAGCTCCAACCAAACTATCAGTTCTGAAATTGGGTGATCTGTTGCGGATATGCTTTACTATATTTTCCTTGAGTGTATGAGTAAAGAGAGAATTGAAGTGCAAGAATATAAGTTTGAACCTTGTGTTGCTTAAAAATTCAACTTTTTACAAGTGAATAACTCAGCTATTCATAGACAACAAATATTACGCATCAACCAATGAGACTGCTCCGCTTGGACATTATAGTACACTGTCCAGTGGAAATGCTCCATTTAGAACATACACAAATACGCGCACCAGCTATAAATTTCCCCTAGAGTCTCTTCTTACCTTGCCTTTTAATATTGTTCGAGTGCCACGCGTCCTTTCCTGTGCGACCATGTGTTCAATGATGATTCCCCCGTACATATAGATATTTAAATTGAAGGAAAAATAAGAAGGGAATATGATGAAAGGATATGATGTTTGAAGGTCCTTGACTCCTAGTCTCAAGAGTCTTATTACACATTTCAAAAGCATAATTTCAAACATCTCCAACTTTCAACAACTTTTTTCTGCATCTTTCACTCACAAATAAAATTCGAGGACCAGGCATTAGGAGGTTAATCGGATGAAAATGTTGTTTTAATAGAGCTTTCACTAAAATGGAATAGTAAAAGGAACAGTAAAGTTACCACAAAAAGCAAGATGATATTATACACAGGACACAAAGCATAAAACTTAAATGGTGGGATATGTTGATTCGCTTTTGATCTATTTCATCTCCTAAAATAAGAAGCAACACTCTATAAAAGTATTTTGTATAAACAAATTAGAATTTATCTCATTAGCTCGTCATCTTCTCTTGAGGATGATTTAGTGTTTTACCGCTAGCTAAGCCATGATTCGGGACAACACATGAATTTTGTAAACCAAAAATTCTTTTCTCCAAAAACGTGAGTGCCCAAGATCGAAATATCCTCCCCACCATTAATCTTAACATGAATGCTGCAGCTTCTACCATCAAAATAATAAATTCAAATTAGTCGATGAATAGAAATAGTCAAAAGAAAAAAATGTGTAAGAAGGGTCAACTATATCCTTACATAGATTATCTTCTTTTTAATTTTAAAAAATTAGAAAATAAAGTAAAAATTATTTTTTTTCACTTTCATTAGAGGAAAATGGTATATATGAATCATTTATGTAACAATAGGGGTGTATCTAAGCACTTTCATAACGGGGGTATATCGGCTCTGAATAGAAAAGTTTAGGGATAAATCTAGTCGTTTTTACTAATTTTAATTATGGTGAACTATACAACTTGAAAAAAAATAAAAATAAAAATAAATATATATATATATATATATTTATTTATTTGAAAGGTTAGCAACAAAAGGAGGAGGAAACAACAGAGAGAAAAAAGTTGCACTTGTTTCTTTTACAACATAGCATTCTTCAAATTCCTCTTTCTTGTTTTACACGTGCATTTCTATATCAGGTTTCTTTTTTCTTTGGTGCCTTTTTAATTTTCCGAGATCATTCTCGCTTAGCTAGGCATTTTTGCGATTAAGAAGTGTGTCACTTGACTCTTTTAGAGCATATCATTGGTGATATTTCTCATTTTCCTCTTCTTTTGTCCATATCGACATTTCTATGTAGGGTCATTTTTGCTTTCATGTGGCTTTTCGACTTCCTAGTTCCAGTCTCACTTAATTAGTCTGGTAAAATTTTAAGATCCTAAGTCTTTTTTCGAAAGTTGGGAAACGAAATTGATTTAGCAAAAGTATTGGACAAAATAAAAGTTCAATTGCGTCTTTTGGCTACTCTCATATTACTCAAAAAGTCGTCATTTGTTCAAGTTTACATATCACGCTAACCCGAACTAATTATTACTATCTACGTGGCAATTTAAAATCATTTTGCACCTTTCAACACATACGGTATGGTACAAATTAAGAGAACTTGTGTGCAACAATTGCTGCAAAACAACCTTAACCTAGCAGAGGCTGAAACTAGGAGGTAAGTGCCTTGCATTGGCAACTCTTCTAGCATAGCTATTTGTTCTCTTCTAAAAACTTCTCTATTCATAGTGGCAATGTATCTTTAGAGCCATTATCTTCACCCAAACTCACAATGGTGGCTATTATTGTGCCCCATTTTTTCTCAAAATGGGTTATGCAATAACGTGTTAACTCTTTTAGGACTAATAAAAAATATAAGAGTCGTCACCTAACCAATTAAAGGTTCTTTAGGACACCATTCTATATTAATTACAAACAAAATTAATTAAAAGGGTCTGTGAAACCATAGTTCATGTAAGGGTTTAAGTTACCTTAAAAGGAATGTGTTAAGCACCCTTCGAGGTCCACAAATGTGGGTCCCAGACGAATCTTGTGAATTATGTGAGGATTTAACATGGAAAGTAAGGTCATTATGAGATAAAAAAATATTTGAAAAGATATTTGGGACGTGTGAATAAATTTAGCATGAATCGATTATTATATAGTTAATACAAGCCTAGGCGAATAAGATAGTTAGACATGCAAACTTGTTTTGTGAAACAAGCAAATTAAATCTATGCGTGTTATAAAAATTGGCACATACAGTGCCGATGAAGCCACAAAAAATTATGAATTCAAAAAAACAAAGCAAGATTTTCAAGTAGCAAATACAAAAATAAGATACTTGCAATATTAACAAATAAAGAAGAAGAGGTTGACCTGATCGCTTCTAATAAAATGCTTAAAGTTTTTGGATAATATGAAATAAAAGGAAAAGTTGAATAAAAATAAAATAACCACAAGAAGAAGAAAGGACAAGAGAACTAACTTGATTGCTTTTAAACCAAAATTTAAAAAAAAAATATCATGCAAATAGAAATTTAAATAAATCAACAACATATAAAGTTAAAATTGCTAGATAGATAGATGGAGAGAGAGAGAGAGAGAGAGATCAGGATATGAGAAGGCTAAAATGGTCCCAATACAATGTTACTTTCTCTATTGCATTTTTATGATCGACTCTCTTAAATGCCTTAAGAAAAGACGAAAAGTATTTTTTAAAAATATTATTCAAGAGGACTAAATATAATATTTTGATATTTAAAAAGTCATGTGAAGCTAAAATATAAGTAATATTTTTCTATATTAAGATTATATCAAAGTATGTTGCTAAGTTAACATAATAATAAAAGTTTTTAAGACTTTTAAAAGGGTGACATATATAATTAGAATAGGAAGGAATAATGAGTTGCTTTATTTTTATAAAGCTTAATGTGTGATTCATAGTAGAAGTCAACTATAGTCTATATGTTTTTCATCACTTACAAAAATGTACATTATGCCCCTTTTGGGGTGATGATTCCACTTTAGCTGATGCCCTTACAGAATCCATCGCACGGTAATGCTATCAGTTTCTAGTAGGCAAATTGATGCTTCTTGATCCACCAACATTAATTTTAGGGGGGGGGGG
>JAJONQ010071076.1:0-18343 GCA_036250385.1 Solanum microdontum
CGTTTCAGTCCTGGTGAACCATATTAAAGTACTCAAACTTTGACATTTTTAGAAAACTTGGATTTGCCAGCAACGGGCCTACCTACAGACCGTGTGTCAGACCACATGCCGTTTGTGGCCCATTGGTATCAGCACCACATCCATAAACCTTCAACTTTCAATATTTTCAAATATGAGGTGTTACATTAATAGAAAGCTTTGGCTATTAACTATTGTACTTAAGCTAGAAATTAAACGGAATCAAGAGTTAATAAGTAATCGAGGGGTGTGGGGATTGGAAGTCAATCTCACATAGGGATAATTGTATTGCTCTATAGTGATGATCATTCATGAATAGGCTAAGTCATCTTCATTGAAGTTAATCATCTTTCGATCTCAAAGCATCTATGCATAAAATTTCTTTTTTGTCTAATCTATTTGCCAGTCCAAAATAACCCACTACCTTACTCTATCCTCTCTCTCAGGAATAGAGAAAATAGATCAGACCCATAACATCTATTTCAAGAAAGTCATAGACATCAACCCTAAATGGCTTATTTTAAAGTAATTACCCACACCAATTAATCTCTTTACAACATCCGATCAGAAGTAGAAATTAAGTTTGTAACCTTAACCCATTAATTAACCCCATGGTAATTACACCAAATTAATGTATGAACAACACACAAATAGAGTTTAGCACAATACCCACTACATTAAATCAACACCAACCCTATTAGAATACCCTTAGATCTTGTGGTTTTAACCAACCATCCCAAAAAGTAAAGAAATTATACTTTTCATGAAATTAGCCATGGGTAACATGAAATGAATCAATACAGATCAAATCCATTTTGGATTAACTTCAAATTATCTAATATAAGTACAAAGTTGTAAAACCCCAAAAGCTAGAGAAGTGTTTTTCAAAGGTAAACATGTTCTCTATCATTTTCTCAATCTGTTTTCCAAATTCCCTTACATTTCTGTCCTTTGGGATATTTATACTTCCCCACATATTTTCCCAAAAATCCAATTAATGACTGATTCGGCTACATTTGTCGGGCTCGCCAAATTAGCTTGGCGGATCGCCCTTCGCTCACCTTGTGATGCTCTAGATTTCAGGTACTTGAAGCTAAGTTGGAAAACTTAATTGAGTAAGCCTTTCACATCTAGAAAATTGTTGAATACCACCTTAGTCCACCATTTGAGCTTTAAAACTTTGCCTTGCACTTGTAAATTTGGGTGATGACGGTCAAGTCCACCGTTCTAACTAGGGGCACCGCCTTTTCTACTGGTGTTCGCTGACCTTCCTTGGTAGCAATAAGTGCCTTGCACTGTCATATTGGGAAAGGTCATGCTCAGTAGGAGATTCTCCATTCACGCTAGGCGATCAACAACGTTTTCTTTGCACTTCTTTTTGCATTTTTGGACCTTCTTTCAAACTTCAGTCCAAGCCTTGTTCAATTGCCTTCAAAACTGTAAATTATCAATATTCTATTTGAAAAGGAAAAAAATAGGCGTTGAGGATACCAAATATTAGGCTAAATGGATCTTAAATGAGTGCGAATCTACCACTCATCAGTTACCCTTCCTAATACACTTGCCTCCATGCCACCAACAATGCTAACATAGAGCCTTCTCCTAGTGTGCAAAAGAGTGGGTTAGATGGTGAAACTACTATTGATGATGATAGGGCAGATGATAATTTGTCCTAGGATACATATGAGGATGAGGTGAGTAGAGAAGAGGATGAGCATGGGATTTCATAGATGCTTGCGGAGTTGCAGGATACTAAGGAGCTTATTGTCTAGGTAACACTGGAGAGATCCTTCCGGGAGAGTTCAACAATTGGTATCAGTGGATTCTCTTCAGACTCCACCATTCCTCTATTGATTTGATGGGTATTGATGCCCTAGCTGATGTACCATTGCTGCGACCCGTGATTCTATTATCCGACACTGATGATGCTCCCCCTCCAGTGACTGCAAATGTGAGTACTCCAAAGGCTTAGCCTGTTAAGGGGACCTTTTTACTCTTCCTCTTGTACTCTATTACTTTTGCATTAATGAAAATGCACATTTATTTTTGGTAGGGTGGGGACCTTTGTGCTAATATTCCTTTTTTTTGTATTTTGTTATTTTTCAGTGTTGGATGATTGTAGTAGTTTACTTTTATTTATATTAAAGAGTTTTATTTGGTTTAGTGTATATCTTGTTGCTTCTTTTATTTTCTCTCAATTTTGCAAATCCCCCCATTAGTTTTGAAAATTGTGAAATGCTTGAGTTTTCATTGATGATTGTCTTCAATATTGATATCCTTAATAGTACTGATAACGCTCAACTACACCTCATATGATTCTAAGTGTAGGTGGTCGCTAACAAGTATAAACCCCAAATAAGAGTTGGGGTCAATCCCTCAAGGAGTGATACGATAAAGAATTCAAATATGAAGTAAAACTGTGTTCTAATCATTTGTAGAAGTAAAGATTTTGAAACATAAAATTAAATCACAAAGTTTTAATGATTAATATCAAATGGGGGAATTTAGTAACCAATTTGTGGTAAAGAACAACTAACATGGGAATTAATCATTTATAAATTGGACCTTAGGAATGTGATCAATGGAATGCTAATTTCGCTTAATGGGTAACTGCTAATTACTTCATGTCATGACCCAAGGGTATCCCCTAGACGTAACATGGTGTAGTTGACCCCGAAGGGGTCTTATACAGGCCCTTAGCGTAGATAAACATAGGAAATGAAAATGATGCAGAATTTAAATTTTTACAATCAAAATCTTTTCTTCATGGAAAACCCAGAAAGAGTCTAGACATTGTCTCATAATCCATCTACTACAATAGAATGTCAATAGATTCACAACCCTTTACAATCGAAAAAGTCTCAAAAGTAGAATATTAGAAAAAAAATCAACTAGAAGTAAATGACATCTTGTCCTCGCTCCACGAGGACTCACCACAAGTCTTGGAGATAAGCAATCCAAGCCTTAGTCAAGAAAGGAAATACACTTCACCTAGCCGGAACCTACACTTATCAAAATGTAGAAGAATATGGGTTAGGACAGATATGTACTAAGTATGGAAGCATGCATGAAATCCTTGAAATATGAAAAAAAAAGGACATTTTAATTGAAAAGTATGCATTTGTCAAGTTTGGAAATCAACATGTACTTTCAACATAAAACACAAGTCATAATCACATTTATGCTCATAACATAGTAAAACCATTACCTTAGCAACCCCAAGGAACACTTGTGCAATGTATGGTTAGCATCCCATAACACCAACCATACTAAGTAGTCCTTAGAAGCTACCTTAGTCAAACATATCATCTTTAGACCTCATCATAGCCAATAGTCATAGATAAGGAAATAGTCATGTACATTACATTGAACATAAGGAAAGTCATTCATAGCAACCAGGTGCACACATTCATGTCTCATCACAGCATAAAGAAACCATCACATAACACCTTACTAAATCAACTTGTGCAATGTAAAAGTGAAGTCTCATACCCCCACTCATACTAAGTAAAACTCATCAAGAAGTCATAAGTATAGTTCGTGTCATATTCATTATTTTGTCATAACAGGAATGTAGCCATAACTGACATAAACCTTGTGAACTACATGGAATCCGGTGTTATGTAACCCCACACCGAAAGAAGGTGTCCTACTTGACTAAGGTAGAACTACATGTATTAGCTTTTAGGTGGATCCACTAGCTAAAGACCTATGTGGGCACATAGTTATGGGATAGGGATATTCCTTCTAGAAACCTAACCTATTGTATTGGCGGAGGAGCTTCTATCTCATGAGAATAATCTAGATGACCCGACCTATTTTATTGACGGGAGGGCCTCTACCTCATTTAGCATTTTCACTTGGTGATAAGCATTATTTCCCAAATTATACATAATTAGTCTTGAATTGCATTTACATGTGTGAAGGAATACCTTGCCCTTCATTCAATACAACT
Source organism: Solanum microdontum (assembly GCA_036250385.1). NCBI lineage: Eukaryota > Viridiplantae > Streptophyta > Magnoliopsida > Solanales > Solanaceae > Solanum > Solanum microdontum. The sequence continues at coordinate 3,974 of JAJONQ010071076.1, forward strand.
CATAAAGTAGCTCATAGATTCATTTAGGTGAGAATGGACTTTCGACCTTAGAATCAATATTAACATGTGAGTAAACCGTTCACATTATGTTCATAGTGTTTCATGAGAATAGAATTTCAATAAAAACAACAAAATTATCATCATCCTAGACAATTCATACATAATCAAGGGTAAGGGTAAGGGGAAGATGACCATTCAACAATACCTCCATTTACACAATAGTCGTAGGATCTTCACTTTCTAAGTGAATCATAAGTTCATACATAACTTTCATCAACATGTACAAACCTTCATAACTTACCCTTCAAGGGTCATAAATCATGTCTCAAAATCACACCTAGAAATACTACATTAGGCATGAATAAAACAAGATTCAATAACTACAATACCATAGAACCCATTTATAGTATTCACCTTGCATCAATACACCCATCACAATTCATGAAATTGGGGTCATGGGGAAATTCATGGGTTCATGGGGCATTTTATAATAGAAATCACAATTGAACATAAAATCATCCATAATATAAGAAAATTAACCCAATGAAATCGTTTTTAGGAAGAACCCATGGCTAGATTGAAAACCCTAGTTTTATTGAAGAATCTAACAATTTGAAATTATTATTGAAGGGATTCAGGGAAGGAAACTTTCCATAAATAAAGACTCCCATACCTTGATTGAAGCTTTACCCACAAATTGGAGTGGAGAAGATGGATGCTTGAGCCCTATTCTTCAAGTTCTTATTCTTCGTAAATGGAGGAATTCTAGAGAGAGAAATATTGTGCATGAGAGGATTTTGGGAATTATTTGGGTGTGGTGAATTAATGACTAAAGTTGGGTGCATTTGACTTAAAATCACCTTATATAGTACCCCTAAAATTATCCAAAATGACCTCACTTTGATTGGACTTAAAAAGGAAAAGACTTAAATCATCCTCATTTAAGGACCACACCCAGGTGTCATGTGCACCTTCACGAGCCGTGGTGAGGTCCACGACTCGTGGTCCTGCCCGTGAAGTTTAGGACAGTGGCTTGGAAGTTGGGGCATTTGGCTCATGAGCCCAAGGCATTAACACGAGGGGCTCCACGAGTTGTGGTCCGTCTCGTGGTCCTTGAGGCAGTGGCCCTGCCACTTGGGACCATATTCTCCATGCCTAAGTCATCTTCATGAAGGGCTCCACAAGCCATGGTCAAGACCATGAGTTGTGGTCCCTTCCGTGAAGGTGAGGCAGTAGGTTGGTCATTTGGGGACTTCTATACTTTGGCGAAGGCAACTCCACGAGGCCTCCCACGTGTCGTGGTCATGACAACCAGATGTGGTGATGCCCGTGGAAGTTTAGGTAGTAGCTACAAATTTGGGGGAGCCTTGGCCTTTGGCCTTGGCTTGCCCCTCTTGTTTGACACTTGCCCCTTAGGCCTTGACCCCCATAAGCCCCCTTGTAACTCTAGAAGGTCTTCTAATCCACACAGTGTCATTTTTATAACTTTTACCCATACGTTTAGGCTCTAGTTTAACCTACCATTTTCCCAAATGAAGATTTAGACAACTTACCGAAATAAATCTCGCCCTTGGTAACATTCTCCCTCAAATGACGATTTAGACACTTTACATAAATAAAGACTCAAGACTAGCAGCCCGTCATGCATGCAACATAACAAAATTGCACAATTCTTAGGAGGAAACAACAACTCCATCTCAAGAAATAATAATGCAATCATAAGGAAGTAGGAGCTACATCCACAACGCAAGATGCATAAAACTCATCATTTCATATCATCTTAGGAGGAACTACCTTCTCCAACTCAAAACAAGCTCAACACAACAATATGGAGCCAATATGCCATTTCATCAAAAGCATAACTAATGATGAGTCCATGATTTGTACTCATTTAGGGCTTTATTTGGATAGATTTAGTGTCCTAAAATACTTATTTTGTGCAAATAAGTGATGTAAATCCTTGTTTTCCAGGTATTTAGATTTAGGAACAAAACATGGACACTAAGGAGCAAAAACAAACAAGGCAACTGAAAGAACAAAGCAACGAATGCCTGGTGATCGCCTAACCCATTGGGCTAGTCGTTGAATGTATTTGATCTCGCCTAAAGTTCCAGTGTGCCAAGCCCCGAAGGATAAAATTAAGTCGGGGATAGAATGGAGCATTCGACGTGTCGTCGAACAATTCTGCGATGCAATGTTAGATTGCCAAAAGTTAGAGAACGTGAGGATGGTGAAGGCCAAAGTAAAAAGACGATGGAATTGACCAAAGGGTGAATCGCCGAGTGGATTGGTGACCCTGACTTACTGCGCCGAATGGTCCTTCGCAGTATATTTTTGGCAACTATAAATATATTTTTGAAGTCTTAGTATAGAACAGTTTTTCATAATAGAAAAGTTTTCAATATAGAGAATCAGTTTCAGATACAACTCTGAATTGGAGACAATATTTTCCTTAGCTTTGAAAAAATGGAGTTTTCCATTTTTGAGAAATTGGAAGTGGGTCTTTGAGATTCTACAATTTGGACCTTTGTAAAGACAAAGTTAATCATACATAGTTGATGGAAACTCAATTTGGTAACAATTTCTATCTTTTTATAATGTCTAGCTAAAACCGTAATTCTTGGGGTTTTGATTATGTGATTATTGGTTGATTTAGCTTATAGGTATTATTAATTGATAGTTTAAATGCTGTTTAAAGGTGATTTCAATTAGTAATTGTGGGTTAATTTAAAGGGTTGTAGTTGCAAATGCAATTCTACCTTAGTGTTTTTGGCTTGCGAGAGAGAGATGTTTTAAAAACAAGATTATTGATTTGATGATATGTGGGTATTGGGTTTTCATAGGTTCAGCTCAAGAGAGTGAATCCTAAACCCTTTTCCATACATTTAGCTCGAGAGAGTGAATGGACTAAAGCGTAGGTTGTTCTTAATTGTTGTTTGTTGGTGTTCGAGAGAAACCAAGTTGATTCAGGTTAGATTCTTCGAGAGAAAGTTTATCCCCACTAAAATCTAGCTTATTCACCGAGTTACATGTATTTACTATCAGTTTCAATTACCCATTTGTCCACCTTAGACTACAATCCAATCACACCCCAAGAACCCGTCTCTTTACTTGTTAATTAGTGTTATTTGTTGTTATTGTAGTTGATAGTTAAAACCAAAACCACTAAATTTGACACTTGTATCACCCCTAAACTTGAAGTATGCTTTTATTCGTAAATGTCTTTACCTATGATTGACTTGAACATATTTGTACTTGGCTCTTGAATCTTAAGCATGTACCACTCCCTGTGGGATTTGACCCCAACTCACTTGGTTGGGTTATGTTACTGACTAACAATCTTGGCATTTAGAATTGGAAGAAGTGTCCTGATACGTGAAATCAAAATGGCGCCGCTGCCGGAGAATGATGTTGGTTAAAATTCTCTACTTAGGTTGAATTTTGTTCTTGTTAGTTGTAGTTGAATCTACTTATTTTTAGTTTTGGCTTTTGTGTTGTTGTTTTGAGCAGACATTTTGAGCATATATATTAACAACAATGACACAATGGAACACCCTACTTTGATTTTGACTATTCGTAGAGATAACATCCTAAATTTCAAACAATTGGAGGGTGATTCTATTTATGAGTTGTGGCAAAGGTTTAAGACCCTATTGCAGCAGTGTCCAACTCATGGGATTCCAGATAAGATGCTTCTGGAATGTCTCTACCGGGGTCTTGGCCCAAAAATAGAATAGCGGCTGCCCAAATCTTTCCAGGTGGTCTCATCTAGCTACCTTATGCTAAACCAGCCCAACTCCTTGGTCACATGGCCAAGACCAACAACGAGAAAGAAAAAGACCAAGAATTAGCTACATTGTTAACTCAACTAGATGTCTTGGACAAGAAAATCATGGAATTGGAGGTAGTATCCAAAAAACGGATAGGTACATCCCCCCTCATGAGCGTCGAAGGACGAAGAAGCAAGTGGATGGGCAAATTGAAGAGGTCCTCTCACTCATCCTACAAAAACTCAAAGAGCATGACCAAGTGTTGGAGGAGATAAAAGATAATGTCTTAATGATAAACCAACTAAGAACCTCTCATTACATGTTCATTCAGCTACTAGAGTCCCAAATGGACCAAGTACTGCCTTGTCTCTACCCAGACCCAGAATAAGGGTTGCCTTATGAAAATGAGGCAAGCCCCGCAAATAGATTTTAAGTGGAGACTTGCGTGGGACCACGACATTAACTAAGGTTCTTCTTTGGAGACACCCCAAGGTTTTATCGCTTTATTTTTTTTTAGAAATAATCGTGTGTTGATTTTGCAGGTCAAAGGCTGTATTGTGTTTGAAAAGTGTAGGTTGGCGAGCCAAAAGTTCAGTCGGTGACTAGCCAAAGAGATTAGTGAGCCCGACTTGGACCGCGATTGGACTCAAGACATTTTTAGATTTGAGTCTGTAAAACTCAGCGAGCCTAGAGGCTAATTGGAGAATCGCCGACTAGGTTGGCGATCACGACCTAGTCTGCCGTTTGGACTTCCAGATTAACTGGAGGTTCTGTAAAACACAACGAGGTAAGTGCCCACTTAGAGTGTCGTCGAGTAGGTCGGCCAACAAAACTAATGTCGCCGAATTGGCAAGAACTAGATGGTTTTTAAAGGACAAAGGTTTAAACTTCCAAACTCTTTCACTTTCCCTCACTATGAACTTCCCAAACACACACCAGCACTTCAGTATTCTTTATGTTTGCATTTTTACTGTATTTGAGTCGTCGATTATGTGCTTGGAGTTTGAATATTTGCTGCCTATCTTTTCAATTCTTGTATATTCGGCATCTAAGGTTTGTTTTCCGAACCCCAAATTTATTTTTAGCAATTTGTACTCTTTTGCAATGATTTTATCTGAGTGATGTTTGTTGGGCCTCTCTATTTGTAATTGTATATGGGTGTGCTTTGTTAATGTGAATATTGTGCCCATAATGCCTTTATGGTTGAATTTCCAAGGTTTTTGTGCTTTAAAATTGGTTAAAAATTGTGGGGTTGTGCTGTCATGTTGTTGGGTTTAGTTGGGTGAAGTCTAAGTAGCACACATTTGTGCCAAATGATGCATTTTGCCCAATGATGGAGCGGTTGGCGTCATTCTTAAGGGCAAAAGTCATCAAATGGCAAAATTTGGCCAAACCGGAAGAAGTCTTAGTATCCCGAGGAAATGGGTGTAATGGGTCTTAGTTTAATTGTGGAAGTGCATATTTTGATTTTGTTTTCAGGGGCTGCGGGGTTGAATTTGAGAAGTTGGGTTGAAAGTAAGCATGTTGGGTCGTTTGGCAAGCTAGGTCGAGCTCGCCGAACCACTCTGCGGTTCGCTAAAGTTCCCCATATCGCCTTCAATTTTGTGGTAAATATGAAGTTTGGTTCTGTAACTTTCAGCGAGAAGCCTGAGGTCGTCAAAAGTCCTTCTTGATCACCCTTTGTGTGCGCCCCCTATCCCTCTTAGCACTGTAACTTTCAGCGGGCTAGTTCTTTCTCGCCGAATGCTATCGACGATTCACTAAAAGGCCCTTCACATTGCCGACATGACAAAATTTTCTGAGATTTTTCAGCCAATCCTTTTGGCGAGCACGATCAAGCTCGCCAAAGAGATTCGGCGAGTCGCCGACTGGTTCAACGAGTCTGTCTGCAACTTCTTTTCTGTGCTTTAACCAGAATTATTTCTAACTCTTGCTAATGTTTTGCAGATAAGCCAAGGACAAACGTAGAGCGCAGGGGACTATGATTAATGAAGGGGGAACAAATTCTCCTAAAACGGGAAGAACAGAGCCTCCAATGGGAGGCAAGGGCAAAGGGAAGAGGCCCGCATCTGAAGTTCCAGAGCACAACCCTGACAGGGAGAGAGTCTTGGCTGATTCTCGGGCTGCATTATTTGAGCCTAAGGACGACCAACCCTTAAAGTCCCGGTGGGCTGAGATCCGTTCTAGATCTCGCCTTGACTCAGCTAGAGTCACTTCAGCTTCCACCCCATTAGGTTCAGTGCCAGGTCCGGTACCTTTTGTGGCTCCAGTGTCACCAGTAGTCCCTCTTCCTAGGCTTATCAACATGTTAAAAGGTGATGGATTGTACACTATCCTTGAGGAGAAGTTGTTATCTACAATAGGCCTCGAGTGAAAATACTCCGGGGTGAAAGACACCCTCCACTTGTACCGGTTTGAGCAGTTCACCAGTACCCTATATTCCTTCATGGGTCTGGGATTTCTATACATCATATGGTGACTTGGTTCTGAAGATCAAGAAGAAGGCCAACAAGTTCAGATCGGTTTAGTCGGTCATGGTCCAGGGTAAGGAAGTTGGTTGCAACAACGAGTACATTAATACTGTACGTGGCAGGAGTCTTGGAGCAATAGTGGCGTATCAGGGTTTGCCGGCTACTCAGTCCTTAGATGACTTGAATGGTTGGTTAGCTCCATTGATTTTGGCTATCACCCCGAGGTGGATCGAGGTAAGGGTCCCTGTACAGAAGAAAGATCTGAGTTTTGTTGCTCGATAGTTATTTAGCTTCATTAGCAGCACCATCATGCCATTCCAGAATGAGTCCATTCTATGCCACCCTAAGGTATCCTGCCTTGGGTCGATCATATCCCGGGGGAGCATTAACCTAGGACTCCTTATATAGTAAGAGATGGCCATGAACGCCAAGAAGAGTCAGACCTCTTTGCCATTCCTAGTCTTGATCACAGAGTTGTGTCGGTGTGCTGGAGTACTCTGGGATGATACACGAGATATTGAGGTTACCCTATCGTCCTTCACTAACATCGGGAGAATTGAAGCTGAGTACACACGGGAGGAGGCCGACAGGAGGAGAACAACTCTAGTGGATACATCCCCGAAAGTGGACATTGGTTTGATACCCGCAGAGGCATCTTTGCCTACTCTGGCCTCCGGGCCTTCAGGTACGTCTACTCCTTCTTATTCTTCACATACTCCAGGTGCCTCTACCTCCTCCCAGCCAGCAAAGATTACCTAGGCGATGACCCTGAAGATGGTGCACTTGGCCCATTCAGCTGATGTGAGAGCTACCCGTCTTGAGGATGCAGTCCCGTGGATGATCAAGAGTGCTCTTCTTGCTGCACTGACCTCCCTTCGAACTTCCATTGACACTCTCACTACGAGAGTTGAGTCTTGTGAGAGCAGACAGGGGAAGACCTCCGAGGTTACGGCTTTGAATGCTGAAGTAGTAGATCTGAGAAAGGATGTAGACTATCCAAAGTCTAGTAACTTCACTGCACTACTGGAGACTGCGGATGATGTGGACGCCCCTGAGACTTCAGAGATTCCTCCCGCTACCACTAGAGAGGTACATAGGGATAGCACAGCAGCTGATGAGTCAGAGACAGAGACCGACGAGTAGAAGATAGAGATGAGGGAGGAGAGCATATATGGAGATTTGCCAGATCTTGAGGATACGATTATACAGTTGGTGATCTAGAAATCTGTGACAGAGACGTCCATGGCAGCTCCTAGAGGACCCACTACTTCTGAGGTAACTCCAGGTACTGATGCCCGAGACAAGAGAACTACACCGAGTACTGATGCCATGACAGATGGAGCGACTCTTTAGACATGATTCCTTTATACCTCCCTCTCTGTCTTACTTTTATTGACTTTTGGATATCTTATTTCCTGCATTTGAGGAAAAATAGCTTTTGATTGTGGTGGGGAGAGGCCCACCTTTTGTGATTATTGTTTTGTTTGTGTATTTAGGTTTTGTGGTATATATTATGTTTTGGCACTGTTTTTCTAGATGATTGAGCTTGTGGCTCCTTGTTTTAATTGTAAATGATTTTTGGACCCTTCCGAAAATTTTGTGGCACCTCTTGTTTGTGTTTGAATGTGGTTGTTCTCCTGCAAATTTAAGTATCGGTCTTGATCAATATGGATGACTTAAATAGTGCTCATAATCGAACAAAAATGAATGTGTTGCTACGATGAGGACAAATGAAGTTGCGTAGACAATATGTGAACTTTTTGCATCTTTTTATGACTAGCCTATTATCCAATTGAGTCTCTTGTGACGAACATTGCATACTAGCGAAAGTGTGGAGTCTCGTTTTACATTGGTGGTAATTACTTGTGTGATGAGCTTACCTTGAACCATGTGTAATGACACCTAGAATTTGCCCCGTTGGTCCGGTTGACTAAGTGATGCAATCTCTTGAAATGATCTTAGGCAACTTTTAACTAGTGAAACAATTTTACATTATACGTCTTTTGTGACCTACCTTGTGAGTGTGTGAACTTCAACTGAACACCTTTTGAGCCTTAACCTTTTCTTGGAAGAAACTTGATGAAATTTTGACCTTTATTTATGCTTCACCCATAATCCTCATAAATTGTGATTTGTTTGAATAGCCAACTTAGGCCAAAAGCCTAAGTTGGGGGTGTGGTGAAAAGAGAAGGTAAATCAAGACGTGCAAAGAAGTCCTCTTTCACCCATTGTTTTGAGAAAGATGGAACCCCTGTATACAAAAAAATGAAGGGAGGAAAAGAAGAAAAGAATGAAAAAGAAAAAGAATGAAATGTTGTGGAATAAAATTGTGAAGATGCAAAAAGAAATGGGGTGTCCAACAGTCCAAGGAAAGTGAATAATGGGGTAACTTTTGAGCGTAAATGAGAATGATGAGGAGAAGGAAAGGAAGTGTTGTCCGTACTACATTTCATGAAGATAGAAGTCACCGAGCCTAAATGAGCATACCTTTACACTCAGCCCCCTTACAAATCTTGAAAGGACCTTTTTTTGATCTTGAGTGAGCTGAAACAAGCGTTGATTGGAAAATACAAGCAAACCTAAGGGTGAAGTCATGCATTGTGTTTAACTTTTTTAGTGTGAGTGTTGATTGTGATTCTGGAGCTATAAATTATTGAACCGTTGTCTGTGAATATGGAATCATTCTTTGTGTGAGGGCATTTAAGTTCCTTTGTTGAGCTTGAACCTGTATTTGAAGCAAGTATTGTGAACTTGAGAATCTTTGATAATGGTGAGTCACATCTTGAATCTTTTAGTGCAGAATTGATCCTTGCATGAGTAAGTTGAGTGTTTTTGTGTGCATTCATTATTGAGTCTTCTATATCACTATTTGAGACATCCTTTTTGAACTGCTGAACTTGAGTTTTACTTGAGGGCAAGCAAAAGTTTAAGTTGGGTGTGTTGATGAGTCCACAATTTGGACTCATTTAGGGCTTTATTTTAATAGATTTAGTTTCCTCAAATGCCTATTTTGTGCCAATAACTGATGTAAATCCATGATTTCTAGGTATTTGGATTGAGGAACAAAGCATAGACACTAAGGAGAAAAAAGTAACAAGGCGGCTGAAAGAACGAAGAAAAGAAGGCCTGAAGATCGCCTAACCCATTGGGTGAGTCACTGAATGGCCATGATCTCACCTAAAGCTCCAGTGTGCCAAGCCTTGAAGGAGAAAATCAAGTTGGCGATAGAAAGGAGTAGTCGGCGTATCACCGAATGGTTCCGCGATGTAGAGCTAGATCGCCCAAAGTTACAGAACTTAAAGATACGGAAGGCCAAAGCAAAAAGGTGCTGGAATTGTCCAAAGGGCGGATCGCTAAGTGGATCACTGATCCCGACTTACTGCGCCGAATGGTCCTTCGCAAAATATTTTTGGCGACTATAAATACATTCTTAAATTCTTAGTTTAGTATCGGTTTTCATAGTGTCTAATTTTTCATTATCAATCATTTTTAGTGTTTAGAAATGAGAGTTTGGAGACAATATTTTCTTTAGCTTTGAAGAATTTAAGTTTTCCATTTTTGAGAAATTCGAAGTGGGTCTTTGAGATTTTTCAACCTTGACCTTTGTAAAGACGAAATTAATGTTACCAAGTTGATGGAAACACAGTTTCATAACGATTTTTATCTTTTTATGATGTCTAGCTAAAACCCCATTTTTTGGGGTGTGATTATGTTATTATGGTTTCATCAATCTACTGTGTATTGTTAATTGATAGTTTAAATGTTGTTTAAAAGTGATTTCAATAAGTAATTGTGTTTTAATTTAAAGGGTTGTAGTTGCAAATGCAACTCTACCTTCGTGTTTTTCGCTTGATCAAGAGAAAGGTTTTCAAACCAAAGTTACTGATTTCATGGTCTGTGGGTATGGGGTTGTCATAGGTTCAGCTCGAGAGAGTGAATCCTAAACCATTTTCCACACATTCAGCTCGATAGAGTGAATGGACTAAAGCGTAGGTTGTTCTTAATTGCTGCTTATTGGTGTTCGAGAGAATACAAATTTGATTCGAGGTAAATTGTTCGAGAGAAAGTTTATCCCCACTAAAGTCTTGCTTATTCACTGATTTACAGCTATTTACTATCATTTGCAATTACCCATTTGTATACCTTAGCCTATAATCCAATCACATCCCAATAACTTGTCTCTTTACTCGTTTATTCGTGTTATTTACTGCTATTGTAGATGCTTTTATTCGTAAATGTTTTTCCCTATGATTGACTTGAACATATTTCTACTTGGCTCTTGAATCTTAAGCTTGTTCCACGCCCTGTGGGATTTGATCCCAACTTACTTAGTTTGGTTATATTACTGACTAACGATCATTGGCACTTTGAATTGGAAGAAGTATCCCGATACGTGAAATCAAAATGGCCCCGCTACTGGGGAGTGGTGTTGTTTAAGATTCTTTAGTTAGGTTGAATTTTGTTCTCGTTAGTCATAATTGAACTAACTTAATTTTAGTTTTGTTTTGCAGTTTGTGTTGAAACAGGAAGTATGAGTGTGAACGATAGCAATAGTAGCCAAGTAGGCTACCAAGAAGACATCGGAAACCTTAACGATGTCAACGAGCCTACTGCTAATGACCCCCATATGCTGGGTGGTATTGATGTCGTTTGCTTGCCTCCGGTAGAAGGTAATGCGGTGTTCCACATCACAAGTACTATGTTGCAGCTCTTGCAATTGAAGGGGTTGTGCAGTGGTTTGGATCAGAAGGATCCCTATGAGCATATTTGAAACTTCGTGGATGTATGCAGACCATTCTCCTTCAAGAACATATCCCAAGAGTCGGTCTAGTTGAGGTTGTTCCCATTCTCTTTGATGAGAGAAGCATGTAAGTGGCTGGCTGAATTGTCATGTGAATCAATTACTTCGTGGGAGGAGTTGGTTACCGCATTTCAAGTGCGATTTTTACCTCCTTCGAAGATGATGACTCTTCGGGATAGCATTCAGAGCTTCAAGCATTTGGAGGGCGAGCAAATTCATGAAGCTTAGCTGCGATTCAAGAAGTTGGTGCTCCAATGCCCAACTCATGGATAGCCTGACAACGTGTTGCTGTAGTATTTTTACTGGAGCATTGACTCAACAAACATGAGTGTTGCTGACCAACTTTCTCTTGGAGGTTTGATGCAGCAACCTTATATGATAGCGACTCAACTCTTGGATGCATGACCACAATTAATAGGGTGTGGTACACCCGTGAAGACCAGGTCTCCCCTCTCACATTCAAATTGACCAAGGAGCAAATATAGAAACACCAAGAGAGGGACCAGAAACTGGCTAAGATCATGACACAACTTGACATTTTGTCCAAAAATGTCATGGGAGCTGGTGCTCGAGGTGTCAATGTCATGGGTGTCGGGTGTGTTAATTCAGATGAGTCCATGTTTGAATCTTTGTATAATGAAGAAGTGAATTTCCTATCCAACCAAGGTGATGGTTATCATTCAAACTACCCGAGGTAGGGGGTAACCAAGGTTGGAATAGGGATGAAGGTTGGAAGGATCGTGATTGAGAATGGAGGGATCGAAATCCAAATTGAAAGGATGGGGAGAAGTATAGGTATGTGCCTCCCCATGAGCGCCAAAAGCCAAAGGATTCGTAAGGTGGCCGATCGGAGGATATGGTTTCTCGTATCATCAACAAGGTTGATAGGTCAAATAAGATTTTGAAATAAGTGAAAGAAAATGTGTCGACCCTTAGCCAGACGGTTACCTCTCATTTCGTCTCGATCAAACAATTTGAGATCCAAATGGGGCATATCTCGTCTCATTTAAACCTGAGACAAAAAAGAGGTTTGCCTACTGATACTATGGCTAACACCAAGAATGAGGTTTGATTGTGGATTGCCGTCATGCCGCGACGTTAACTAATGCGCTTCTTGGGAGGCAACACAAGTTTTATTTTCTTTCTTTTTAAGTTTGAAATAATGGTGTGTTGAATGTGCAGGTCAAAGTGTGGATGGTGTTTGAAAAGTGCAGGTTGGCGAGCTGATAGTCCAATCGGTGAATCACCGAAGAGGTCGGCGAGCCCGACTTGGACCGTCGTTGGACGGAAGACATTTTTAAATTGGAGTCTGTAAAACTCGGCGAGCCCAGGAGTAACTTGGCAAATCGCCGACTAGGTCGGGGATCGCAATCTAGTCCGCCGTTTAGACCCCCACATTAACTGGATGTCTTGTTAAACTCGGTAAGGTACGTTTCCACTCGGCGTGTCACCGAATGGGTCTGCGAGCAAAACTAATGTCGCCGAATGGGCGAGAAATGGTCGGTTTTTAAAGGCCAAAGTATTAAACTTCCAGCTCTTTCACTTTCCCTCACTTTTGAACTCCCAAACTCACACCCGCACTTTAGTATTCAATTTTTTACAATCATTGAGGAGAAGCGTATGTCCACTGATGGGGACATTAACAGGTACCCAGAGATTATGAGTTGTCTGAAGTCTCATAAGTCCCAGATCTTTACCAAGCCTTATGGCCCGTATATTCCAAATTGGTTCTGGGTAGGCAGCAACATTTCAACCGATAGACTATGTAGTTGTCGAGGGAAAGAATGTCAAATGTGATAGTGAGGATATTAATGATGTCCTGGAATGGCCCAATGATATTGATGATAAGTGACAACATTTGATCAGGACAAAGACTCTGGAAAATATGAAGAAATGGTTAGCCGCGCTAATATCAGACGGTACGCCCAAGTGGCTGGACATTGGAGCAGCGATTGAAAAGAAGGATCTAAACATAGCTACAAGGTTCTGGTTTGGCCTCATCAGTAGCAATATCATGCCATCCAAAACGAGTCGATCCTCCGCCTAGCCAAGGTAGCCTGTCTGGGTTGCATCATCGAGGAGATACGGATAAACCTTGGGATAACTATGGCGCAGGAGATGGTCATGAGGGCCAAGTAGCTCCAGACTTCCCTCCCCTTCCTAGTGTTGCTCACCACACTATGTAGACTGGCTGGGGTTCCTAGAGATGTAAAGAAAGATGTGGAAGTGATTCCCACATCCTCTACCAATATCCCCAGTTGTTGATTCTCAGACATTACTTGTAGAGGCACCTTTGCCTACTCCGACCCCTGGGCCTTCAGGTACTTCTAGTGTTGTCCCTTCCGACACCCCTAGTTCCTCTACAACTACATTGCCTCCCAGAGTTGATGTTGTTGCTATTTCCCAGACCCCGCTCACTCAGGCTGCATTACTCCAAATGGGGTAGCTAGCCCATTCTCACTACAAGAAAAATAGCTACTAGCGAAGGGAAATATGGTCCCTAAAAGTCTATTTCTGGTCCCTAAAACGTATTAAAGTCTAGAAAATTCTGGTCGCCACTCGTCCCTATAGCCTCCGTCGCTAAAGGTGAATAGCGACGGGCATTTTTTACTCGTCCTTGAAGACCTTCAGGGGCGTGGGAATTTCTGGTCCCTAAATATCTTTTAGGGCCAAAACTTCTGGACGGTAAGTTATTATTTCTTGTCATTATTAATCATTAGGGACTAACTTCTGGTTGGTAAAGTTTGTTATGTGCAACCTAATATGGTTACTGAATGTGATTTCTAGTACTATAAATTATGGTCCTAAACTATAAAATTCTCAAACTTGTACAACAGAAATAAATATTATAACATTGAAAACAAACACATATAATCAGATTATTTATTAAAATCCCAATAGCAAAATTATATAACAACAACACAAGTCATTATATTGTTCACAATTATTCACCCAATACAAGAAAAATAACTAAGAAACTTGTCAACTTGTATCCAAGTCTTCTTTTTCTACAACTTGACTTGTTAGCAATACCTGCACAAGATATGAGATATATCATTAGTTCATATGTAATAATTTAAGCTTTTACCTATCGCATTATATTGAGTGCAACTCATACCCTTCAAAATTAAAACATAAAAATAGAAAAAGTTGTGAGAATATATGCTAACAACAAAAAGTTAGAAGATCCAACAAATGACTTGAAGTTATCTTCTGGCAAAACAAATTCGCTTTATCAATGAAAAAACTAAATAGAGAATGTATGGTCAGGTTGTTGCTATTCGATTTTTCAGGGTAATTTTAATTCAAATATCAAACAACATAACAA
>JAJONQ010071077.1:0-22088 GCA_036250385.1 Solanum microdontum
ACTAGGTAAGACTTTAAGGGGGATAAGCTCTCTCTTGAGCAACTTACCCCGTTTCAAATGCGCTCCTCTCGGACAACCATTTTCCATATGAAGAACGGCCTACGCCTTAGCCCACTCACTATCTTGAGCTGAGTATATCGATATGGGACTAGGGTTCACTCTCTCGAGCTGAACCTCATGTCGACCTACTGACATTGGTCATAAATCTAGTGGTCTTAGTTTTATGACCTCTCTCTTGAGCAAGCCGAAAAACATAAATAAACCTGTATTTGCGACTACAAATTCATTAAATTCATCCACAACCACTAAATGAAATCACATTTAAACTACGAATAAACTATTAACAAGCAAGACCCAACAATTATCTTAACCCATATTCGCTAAATCACACCCCCATAATTGGGGTTTTTAGACACACATCAAGAGATAGAAATTTATACCTAAAGGAGCTTGCATTCAAATGGGAATGAAGATTTAAGTCTTGTTACAGGCCAAGAATGAATAATCCAAGAGACCCAAGTCCAAATCCTTGGAGATGAAACCCTCTTGTTCTTCAAGTCTTCAAAACCCTCTCAAACTTAGAGTAAAAATATCAAAAAGTACTATTCTCTAAGTGAAAATTATAATAATTGTTCCACACTAAAACTAGAACTCTAACTAGTATTTATATGTATCACAGATTTGTGCTGCAGCAGATCGTTCGGCGTCATTAGTCGGAATCACCGATCAACTCGGCGATTTGCCCTTTGGTCTAATTCATCGCCGTATTGTACCTGCCTTCAGCTTCGTCGTGCTCTGGTTTATTGGGCGGCATGGTACTTCTTCACGGAACTGCTCAGCGATGCGTTGACTGCTCCCTTTTTCCGCCGACTTGATTCTTTTCTTCAGGGCTCAGCACATTGGAACAAAAGGCGAAGTGAGACCCTTCGGCGACTCGCCAAGTCGACTCGGTGATCCTCAGGCCTTAATTTCTTCGTTGTTTTCAGCCTTTTCGTTCCCTTTTACTACGTAGTGTCCATGCTCTCCTTAAAACTTCAAATACCTGAAACTTAAGGGTTTTCATCAGATATTGAGATAAAATAAATAGTTGAGGACACAACTTCTATAAAATATAGCCCTGAATGAGTCCAATTTGTGGACTCATCAACACCCCCAACTTAAACTTTTGCTTGTCCTCAAGCAAACTCAAGTTGGGCCGTTCAAAAAGGATGTCTCGAACAGTGCTACACAAGAATCAATCATGAATGCACACAACAAGACTCAATTTACTTATGCAAAGATCAAATGTGCATTCAAAGATTCAAGTTGTGACTCACCATTATCAACGAATCTCATGCTCACAATACTTGCTTCAAATACAAGTTCAAGTTCCAGTATAGTGTTCAAATGGCCTCACACAAAGAATGATTCCATATTTACACAATGGCTTCACAGTTTAAAGCTTTGGAATCAGATGCAACACTCACACTCACAAAGAAGAACATAATGCATAATTTCACTCGTAGGTTTGCCCATATTTTCCAATCGACCTTTATTTCAGCTCACTCAAGATCAAAGAGGTCTTTTCAAGGCTTGTAATGGGGCTGAGTGCAAATGTATGGTTATTTAGGCTCAGTGACTTTCTTCCTCATGAGATGTGGTGCTCATAACACTTCATTTCCGTTCTCCTTCATCATTTTCATTAGTGCTTATAAGTCATCCTATTATTTACTTTCCATGAATTGTTTGGAAACCCCCTTTTATTTTTCAACTTTATTCCACAACTTTTCTTTTTCATTCTTTTTCTTTTTCTCTTTTTTATTTATTTATGGAGGAGTTCCATTTTCCTCAAAACCATGGGTAGGAGGGACTTTCTTGCACTTCTTGACTTTCCCTTTTCTTTTCACCATACCCCCAACTTAGGCTTTTGGCATAAGTTGGCTATTCAATCTAACCACAACTTCATGAGGATTATGGGTGATGGATTAAGAAAGGTCTAGTTTTCATCAAGTTTCTTCCAAAGAAAAGGTAAGGCTCAAGGGGTGTTCAAGAGAGAATCACACACTCACAAGGTAGGTCACAAAAAAGGTATATGTCAAATTGGCTCACTTTCGTAGAAGTTGCCTAAGATCATATCAAGAGATAGCATCACTTAGTTGATCGGACCAACGGGGAAAATTGTAGGATCTATCATGCATAGTTCACAGGTAAGCTCATCACACTAGGCATTGAAACTATAAGTTAAACAAGACTCCACACTTTCACTAGTGTGCAATGATCATCATAAGAGAATCAATTTGACAGAAGGCAAGTCATAACGAGATGCAAAGAGTTCACATATTGTCTATGTAACTTCATTTGGCCTCATCGTAGCCGCACATTCATGTTCGTTCGATTATAAGCACTATTCACGTCATTGGTATTGATCAAAATCGAGACTCAAATTTTGCATAAGAACAGCCACGTTCAACACGCGAGGGGTGGCAAAAATGTGCGAAAAATTAATTTTTTTTTGAAAGGGTCAAAATTGTTTTGCAATGTAAAATAAAAGGAGCCTTAAGCTTAATCATCCACAGAAAGCAGTATTTAACATAATAATAGCTCAAAGCCCAAATACATAAGAAAAAACATGAGTCACAAATACATAAGCAAAAACACGAGTATTTAACACAATAATAGCTCAAATCCCAAATACATAACCAAAAACACGAGTCACAAATAACACACAAAAGGTAGGCCTCACCCCACAACAAATAAAAGCAATTTGTCCTCAAATGCAATTAACACAGAATCTGAAATATAAAATAAAGAAAGATAGAGAAGGAGGTAAAGAGAGGATCCTGGCTAGTCAGTCACTTTATCTGTCTGGGCTTCAGTGCCTGGAGTTACCTCTAGAAGGACCATCTCCATTGGATCCAGCAACAGGTGCTAAGGAAGGTTGCACAACAACCTTTATCATGATTGCTTCCATCTCGGTAAGGTCTTCATCTGCAGCTCCCTCAGTCTCTTCATGCATCTCTTCATTAGTCTCTACTTCTAACTCAGGGTCGGCTATCTGCTTCGCTCTATCCCCATATCTAGTGGTTGTCTGAGGCATCTCAGGCATGTCTGGAATCTTAACTATTCCAAAGACCATCGACAGATCGGTGGACTTCAGGTGGTCTACATCTTTTCACAGTTCAGCAATGGCAGATTTTAAAGTTGTCACCTCCTCTGTAGACCCTTGGTTGTGTTCACTCACCGATATCCTGGCCGTTAGGGCGTCAATTGTAGTGCTTAGAGGTGTCACATCATCAGTTAGGGCAATCTAGATCATGCCTAGAACAGAGGCCTCTAGACTAGCAGCCTGACGATCAGTAGAAAGGGCCAGCTGTCCCATCCGGAGTAGGGAAGCCTGGGTGATTGGAAGCTGGGAAACAACAGCAACAGTAGTGGGTCTTGGCGATCGTGCAGCAACAGAAGAACCTGGAGTATCAGCGGGAGTAGTAGTGGTAATGGATATACTTGAAGGTCAAGGGTATGGAGTAGGCAGAGGTGCCTCTATAGGCGATGATTCTGTGTTTACTAAATCCACCGATGCTAGTTTTTTCTTTTCTGCTTGATCCTTAAGGTACTCAGCTGCGATCGTCCTGATATCAGTAGAGGTTGTGGGCATCACTTCCATATCCTTCTTGGCATCTCGAGGCAGCCGGGATCGTTTGCATAGTTTTGTGATGAAGACTGGGAATAGAAGTGAGGTTCAGCTTTGTCTTGCACGCATGAGTATCTTTGAAGCAATGATTGTATCCAAGTTTATCTGAGTCTCCTCTATGACCTAACCCAGGCAAGCTGCCTTGGCAAGGCAAATGATTGACTCATTTTGGGATGGCATAATTGTGCTGCTGATAAAACCAAACCAGAACCTTGCAGCTATGTTTAGTTCTTTCTTTTCAATCAGAACTCCTTCCGCCGACCAATTTGTAGTCTCATCTGAAATTAGTGGCACTAACCACTTTTTCTTCTCATCCAACTTCTTTGTTTTGATCAATTACTGGCAGTGATCCCCAATATTCGTGGACATGCCCAAGACTGCGTTGATTTCCTCACTATCACACTTCACCCTCCTACCTCTGACAACCACATAGTCAACTTCTTTGAAGGCTACTACTAGCTGCTTTTACTGGGGTATTAGTGCACTGTATGCACTGTAGAACTCTCTTACCCAGTTTGGAATATAAGGGCCACGGGATTTGGTGAAGATTTGGAACCTGTGGCATCTCAGAGATTCCATTATCTTTGTGTGCCTGTTTATAACCCTGTCTATGGACACACGCTTTTCCTCCAGAATTGTCCTCAACCCTTCAGCCTTTACTCGATTCGTTGATTGAGGCGGAGGACCTTGTAGTGGAAGTGCTAATACCATTTTCTGCTCTGGACTTAGAGGTGTAGTAGTGATAAGCTGGGGAGTCCTGACCCTGGATGGATCATTCAGCTTCTTAGTTCGCTGCTCAGCCCTCTGTGCTATTAACAGACCATCCTTATCAAAATGCATCTGATAATTCAAGGGTCTTGTGTTTGCCCTTGCCTTTTTCACCAGTTGTGGAAAGTTTAGCAACCTTGCTTCTAAATGCATCTGCATCCTCGTTGATTGTAATCCCTGTTGTTCTACTTTGGGGTGGCCTTCTTCTTCCTGCAACTTTAGATCTAGCCATCTCTTTAAAGAATTCAGAAGAAGTTAAAACAACTAAATCAAATTCAGATGGGCACAATTGCAGAAAAATTCACCGAATAGATCGGCGAGTCTCCAAGTTGCTTTGGCGAGTAGGATTTTATATACTGAAGGACACAGTGCAAAAAGGTTCAGGGGTGTAGACAAAGGGCGACCAAGGAGACTTTTGGTGAGTCGCCGAATGCTTTTGGCGATCAATGATTTCTGGCCGAAAATTACAGAACCCTTATCACAAGTAGCATGAAATTAAAGGCGAGATGGGGTCATTTGCCGAACCGCCAAGTGATTCGGTGAGCTAGCCGAATAATCTAAATTTATCAGAAAGGCACAACAGATGACATAGGATAAAATTAGTTGCAATGAGAATATAAATATCACAATTAAATGCAGGGTTTGGAGAACCAACCTTTCAGGCAGATCAAGTGAAGACTGTGATGCTAGGCAACAGGTTAGTACATATCCAAGCACTACTAAAGCAGCTAGAATACTTACGAGGTGCGAAAATTCTGAAAATGCTAAGTAGGTTCGATTTTGCGAAAATCGAGAATGAGAGAATATGAAAAAGGTTGAAAGTCAAGACCCGTGGCTTTATAAAAACCATCCAGATCTCACCGATTCGGCGACATTAGTTGAATTTGCTCCGCTACTCGGCGATCCACCGAGTGTTTATCTACATCGCCGAGTTTTACAGGACCCTCATTCAAAGTAAGGATCCAAATGGCGGTCTTTTTCGGGGTCACCGATCTAGTCGGTGATTCGCCAATTGAACTTGTGTAATTCATCCTGTACTTTTCACAAACTTTTTATGCCCGATTCTACAAAATCAAAACACCTTTATTTCAAAAATAACATAGTTAAAGCAGTTAAGGGTTTTGGGTTGCCTCCCAAACAACGCCTTAGTTAACTTCGTGGCACGACGCAGGTTAACACCTAAACTTCACTTTTGAGGTTAGCCAAAACATCATTTGGCAACCCCCTGCTTCGTGCCTGATGGAGATGAGGCATCACATGACCCAAGAGAGTTTCAATTAGCTGGATAGATCTAGAGTGAGATCCGCTCATCTAATTTAGCACTTCTAGATTTTCTCTAATCTTCTCTAACACTCTATCTTGTTCATTTAGCTTTTGGAGAATGGTTACTAACATATCGTTGATATGTTTATTTTCAATGTCCATAGATCTTCCCTTCTTGGTAGGTAGTATGCATTTTCTCTTCTATTTAGACATCACCTCCAGTTCCTCAACCTTTTGGGTCAAGTTATCCATCTGACCCAGCAAAATGGTCAATTGCTGGTCCTTCTCAATATCCTTGTTGATTTTAGCCACAAGGTCAAGGAATTTGGCTGCGGTCTAATAGGAGTAGCTCTCAAGGCCACCTGTGATAAGTCGGTCGATTAATCCTCTGTTGCCAGGATTTAGACTTCTATAGAAGCATTCCAGTAGAACTAGATTGGGGATCTCATGAGTTGGGCATTGTGTCAATAGTGTTTTGAACCTCAGCCACGACTCATGAAAAAGTTCTCCTTCTAGATGCTTGAAGGTCAGGATGCGATCCCTGAACCTCCTCACTTCTACTGGGAGGTGTTCCATTGGTTCAACATCTCGATCATGTATTCTCATTATCTTGCCACAACACACAAACAAGCTAGACAAAACTAAGGGTTAAGTAAGTAAACTACAATTAAGAAGAACAAAAATTCTACTAATCTAAAAATTCTCAAATAATACCACTCCCCGGCAGCGGCGCCATTTTGATGTTTGCGTAATCAAGACATAACTTCCGATTCAAGTGTCTATGATTGTACAATAGTTTAGTAACCCAACCAAGGGTTGGGATCGTCCCAAGAAAGTGGTTTTGAGAATTTCCAGAAAAATAAAATTTCATTCTAACTAGTCGTAGCTAAAGACATTAACGAGTAAAAACATTGTAAATTAAAGAAAGGGACACAAGAGTGTCAATTAACAATGGGGTTTTTTGTCACAAGTAAGGTAAAAATATCAAAATAAACAAGGGTTTCTAAGTAATGAGAGGGAATCCTTGGGATGTGATGGCAATATGGGTTAATCTTGATTATTGGGTACATGCTTTCGATAGAAGATTCATAGAATAATTGTGACTAGGCAAGACTTTAAGGGGGATAAGCTCTATCTCGAGCAACTTACTCCGTTTCAAATGCGTTCCTCTCGAACACCCATTTGCTGCATGAATACCAGCCTACCCCTTAATCCACTCACTCTCTCGAGCTGAGTGTGTGGACATGGGACTAGGGTTCACTCTCTCGAGCTGAACCTCATGTCGACCGACTCACACTAGCCATCAATCTAGTGGTCTTAGTTTTACGACATATCCCTCAAGCAAGTCGAAAACACATAAATAAACCTGTATTTGCGACTAAAAATTCATCAAATTCATCCACAACCACTAAACGAAATCACAATTAAACTAAGAACAGACTATTAGCAAGGAAGACCCAACAATTACCTTAACCCATATTCGCTAATCACACCCTAAGAATTGGGGTTGCTAGCGACACATCAAGAGATATAAATTTATACCTAAATGAACATGCATTCAAATGGGTATGAAGATTTAAGCCTTCTTACAGGCCAAAAATGGAGAATCCAAGAGACCCAAGTCCAAATCCTTGGAGATGAAACCCTCTTGTTCTTCAAGTCTTTAAAACCCTCTCAAACTTAGAGTAAAAATATCAAAAGGTACTATTCTCTAAGTGAAAATTATAATAATTGTTCCACACTAAAACTTAAACTCTAACTAGTATTTATATCTATCACAAATTTGTGTTGCAGCGGATCGTTCGGCGTCATTAGTCGGAATCATCCATCAACTCAGCGATTCCCCCTTTGGTGTAATTCATCATCGTCTTATACCAGCCTTCATAATCATCGTGCTCTGGGTTATTGGGCGGCATGGTACTGCTTCGCGGAACTGCTCGGCAATGCGCCGACTGCTCCCTTTTTCCGTTGACTTGATCCTTTTCTTCAGGGCTCAACACACTGAAACAAAAGGTGACGTAAGACCCTTCAGAGACTCGCCAAGTGGACTCGGCGATCTTCAGGCCTTTATTTTTGCGTTCTTTTTAGCCTTTTCGTTCCTTTTTGCTACGTAATGTCCATGCTATCCTTAAAACATCAAATACTTGAAACTTAAGGGTCTTCATCAGATATTGAGATAAAATAAGCAGTTGAGGACACAACTTTTATTAAAATATAGCCCTGAATGAGTCCAATTTGTGGAATCCTCAAAGGCCTATAGAAAGGATAACAACGTCCCTCCCACGAAAACCTAGAAGGCCCGTAATGAAGTTGACAGGCAATGGTTAGGGACATCAAGTGACCTACCAGGAAGGGATCCTTTACCCTAGCCACTGTTCAAGGACCACGACAGCCATAACGACTCGTGGAGTCCTTGACGGGCCATGAAGGCCACCATGAAGTGGTTGCGTTAGTTTTAAGTCATGGTCTTTTGGGTCTTTTCGAGATAGTTTTAATTCAATACCCTGCCATTTTTCCCTTAACCCAAAGCCTTATATTTTTAACCCCAAAAATACCCAAATCAACTCATTCTCTCAAATTTTTAAAAGAAGAACAAGTTCATCCCCTCAAATGTTTCTCTCTAGAAGTTGAAGAAGAAATCTAGGGTTTCAAGATCAAGTCTACAAATCCCCCATTGATTTCAAGATTTTGACAACAAGATATGATAGTCTTCATCTATGGAGACCTCTCCTCCATAGAGTTCCTAAAATTCTCAAATTTACTAAGTTAGAAATCCCCAATTGAGTTAGGGTTTTCTTCTATGTCATGGGTTTCTTTCAATGTTGATATAATTGATATTCTATGAAGTATTATGCATGAATTAAGAAGATTCCATGCTTTTAAGATGAATTCCCATGAACCCATGCCTAACCCATGTTTTCTAGATATTTATGATTGAAAGTAGATTTTGAACCATTAAAGGAGAATTATGGAAATATGCATTGTCTTATGAAATTGATGAAATATGATTTAAGTTTATTTGAGAGTGAAGTATAATTGATGTTGTTGTTGGTTGATAAATGTGAAAGGTTTTCTCACATAAAGGATTCTAAGGTTGAAAGGTCTTCTTGCCTTAATTGAATCAAAGATAAGGATCTATTCAAAAATGAGGCAAGCGGCAACTACCCATGACCTCCAATGCTAAGACAAGTGGTGATTACTCATGTCTCAAAAATGTTAAGGAAAGTTAAGACTAATCAATTTTCTGTGGGAGTTATGCTTAGCACCGAGTGGACAAGTACATATTACCCATGTCCCATAAACTATGTGCCACCATAGGTTGTCTAGATAGACATTAGATAGTGGATTCACGTAAGCTAGAAGTTCATGGTTCTTACCTTGGCACGTGAGAGCACTTCTTTTCGGTGTGGGGTAGACACCAGATTATATGTTAATAGCACACATGGTCTTACATGTCTGTTAAAGGTAAATCTCCCACATTTATGAATCAAGCTTACTTCAAGTAGTATCTCACGAATGTTTTAAAGATGATGTCTACTTGCATTGACAATGTTTTTATGACATGTTTTCTAACTCTTTTATCTCATGTTTTAGCTTGGTCATTGCATATCATGAAAAGGTCCATGTTTACATGTTTTTCATACTTCATGCATTATTATCATACTTGATACATTTTTGTACTAACACATACTCTTGCCTACATTCTCCTTAAATTAAGGGTCTGCCGCTCTAGATTCTCATTTCGGTGGCTTCTCTTAGTAGAAGTTTGAATATTGGTGAATCGTCGTGTTTCGAGGACCAAGCCTTTATTTCATATTGTCTTTACTTTTCAAACTGAACTTGATGTACTGTTTACGTCCCGATTACTCATTTGTACTAGATGGCTCTGAGACATTGCTTAGACTTCCGCTTCATTTATAAAACTCGACATTTTGAACTTGTCTTTTTAAATCTCTTGATTTCTATTATCTTGTACGATATATACTAAGTGGCTTGTATGGGGCTTCTCAAGGTCTTATACGCCATGTTACACCTAGGGTCTACCTTGGGTCTTGACAATAGTGACAACAGGATATGAAAGAACACTGATGGTAGTAATACATGGTATTTTAAAAAAAATATTTTTATGAGATTGAAATTGTTCTTTCTTTATGTCAAGTGATCTCACAATCATTTGGGTACTCAATAAAATCACTTTTAAACCTTTTAACTCCTTCAATGATTTTAATTTGATTTAACCTTCACTGTCTAGGTATACATGACAATCATTCATTATACATATTTAATAGTGTTAAATATGTATCCACCACAGGAGAACATATCTCCATTCAATAGTGTTAAGACTCTTCTGAATAACCTTTATGCCCCAATGAACAAGCCACACTTAATGTTATAATTTTCGCACAATAGTTCATTTATACACCTCTGACATTATACCTTGATTTATGGACTATAACTCCAAAACATCACATTTTCAAGTGAAATAAAATATAGTTCAATTGCAAATTTTATTTGGCCAATTATCTATCCACAATATTTGACAAATTAAAACTTAAGACCTTCATTGTCATTTGTAATGTTTAGCGCTATATTCTATGGAAAGATACCATCATCAGTTATTTGATATTGGTTTCAATATGACGTAACTTACAAAACATCTTTATTTTTCATCATTTTCAGCTAAATGAATCTTTGTGAATGTTATATGAACTATTATGTAGTGGTGAACTTTTCAAAGCACTTGCCTCATTATCTGACAATATAGATAATTTGATCATCTCCTTCTTCAAGGAATTTTTATATTTAGAACTGATGGTCTATCACACTTTTAGTGTGACATGAACTCTGTCCTTCACGAACATTTTATTGGAGCATTTTTAACTGAATTACAACATAGAGTCAAAAGAATATATGACAATTAATTTGCAAAAAAATGCATATGAAATATATTTTGAACTTCAAGTTTATATTTTCTATGAGGATCTAGATAATTTATGTCAGACATACTTTTTCCGTTGACAATCATCTTTTCCCTTGTGATAGAAAATTTAACATTTACCCTCAATCTAATTTGGGAACCCATATTTGTGCGTTGTGGTGGAACAATTGAATCATAACAACACATTTAATTTTTTTAAATGAGAATTATTTGATATCTGACCTTAAACCAATTGTGAAAGGGGAACCTTGTTGGCTTGATGTGTACAAGTGGTGCTATATGTTATACAAATTCATCTCACACCAAATTCCTTTCGGAGATTTGTTCTCTTAAAAAACAATTTAGCCATAATTGCAGGCACACAATTTTTTCTAAATCAATCAACACTATATCAATCATAATTTTATTATTCTTAATTAACGCAATACACACGTACAAAACACGTATAAACATTTTTTCCTTCATTAAAACCCTCTATAATCGACAAAATTGTCATTTATTATTTTCCTCCAACTATTAGTTAGTTGTCTTTATAATATTTGAAATTGAGAAGTCCTAAATATATGGTAAGAGGTATTAGAATAACTAATAATTAAGAAGTATTATAGTAGATGGTAAGAGGAAAATATATTTTAAAAATTAAGAAATTCAAAAATATATGATAAGAGGAAAATATATGGTAAAGTTCTAAAAGTAATTAATATTTTTCATTAGTTTTGGGCAAAATAAAACTTCTACTAAAGTAGGAGTGGTAGGACTCCTTTTTTTGGTTTTAACTTAAACAAATCATAGTTCGGATTCAATTAAATTTTTGTGTCCATTAATCAACCATGAGTTTGAATATTTTCCAACTCAAATTAATATTGTAAAATCTATTAGATAAACATCAATACCCCTCTATTTGCTAGCTATATTTCTGGACGATTGAGATAATATATGAAGGGAAAAGAACAGTTATATGATGATAGCATTCAAGAGATGCAGTAAACAATTCATGCTCTTGTAAAAGGACCAAAAATAGCACAATTAACAGATCACCACATGGTGTTGAATCTATCAAAAATACATAAAAATTCCAATCGAATTAAATGAGAACTGGAGGTCATATGCAGAAAACAAAGGAAGGATCAAATCACACGAGGCACTTCAGTTTACCTGAAAGTTGGTCACAAAGGTAAGCTAGTACGAGTTCGGAGGACCACCGAAACTTGTTATCAATTCTTGAGATTTGAAAGTAAAAAATGAAAATGATTAGCTATGGGAAATGAGATAGATGAATCGACTTTTTACAAACATGAGAAGGGAGATACTCACCATGTATATGAATCAAGATACATTGGAGGTAGGACTAAGTTCAGAAAACTTGATGCTTCCATGGATGATATACAGAAGTTGAAGAGTTACTTTTCTAAATGCAAAGAGTAGATATAGAGGATAGATCTTGTTTTTCTCTATATATGAAGAACTTTCCCAAAATGTAATTCTCTTACTCTCTCTGTCTAATATTAGTTGATCACTTTCATTTGACATGCCTATTAAGAAATGATAAATAAGAGGATTGTTTTACCAATTCACCTCTTAAGAACTTCTTTGAACCTTTACAAACAAGTGTGAACACTTTCAAGAAAAATTAATTGCAAGGGTAATATGGGAAAATTCAATTAATGTTTTCTTAATTTAGTAAGGTGATCAACTAATATGGGATAACTATTTTTAGTATAGTGATCAACTAATATGGGAAAGACGGAGTATCACCTTAAGGTGGAAAGAATTAAATGTTATTTGATTTAGGTAGAAAATCTCAATATTTAGGACTTTATTAAAAACCTTACCCACGAAGAATTGAATGAAAACCTAATCAATTTTGTTGAAATCGAACTTTGGAGAATAGAGAAACCTTGGGGCTCAATGGGTGAATGTGACCCATTGATGAAGCCCTACATACCTTAAGGATCAAAGTCCAAAAGCAATGGAGGAATAGGAGACTTGAAGTTTGAAACCCTTGAGGCTCTTCCTTGATCTTGAGAGAATTTGGAGGTGATGAATATGGATGGGAATTGGGGATTTGAGTGAATGAGAGAGTTAGGTTAATTTTAGGGATTGAAGGGTAGTTATAGAACTTAGAAATAGGGGTTAAATGATATAGTATAGGTATTAAAATGTCACGACCCGATTCCTCGAGTCATGAAAGCGCCAACTATAACCCACCAGTAGGCAAGCAAACCCGCACCCCAAAACTACAAGTAATTGGATTAAGGGCAGAAAACAAAACTCAAACTAAAACAATAACATAAATAACAGGAATCATACATGAAGAAGCGGAAGCAAGCAAGAATATAGATACAAATAAGAGATCCCTCCCAGAAACTGAAAGTCACATGTATAGAGCTACTAACAAATGAGTACAAGTCCCAAAAGTGGACCACAAAAACAAGATTGTCTCAAAAAGCAAAAGACAAGTGAATATATATAAATGGAGACTGGTATAGCACAAAACACCAAGTGCTCACCCCCGTCTTTGGACTAGACCGCTGCCTGGTGCTCGGAACTGCATCACGAAAATAGATGCATGGTGTAGTGTGAGTACCAAAATAACAGGTACCTAGTATGCCTCGTAGGTCGATTGAGCAAGAAAAGCAAAAGTAATATGAAATGTGAGAATCTTAAATGCTATTAGAACAGGAACGAGAAATCTAACAGGTATGCAAACAAGTGTACTAACACACAAAGTAAAGAGAATAACTAACTAAGTCCGATTGGGCTCCCATAAACCCGATGGATACACTCATGCCGAATCTAAAAGTAAAACCCGAGGGGACTCCCAAAAGTCCGACAGGTACAAGGAAGAGTTTAGAATAGAATAAGAGGACCCACAAAATTTCCAATGTCGTCCGGAGCGACGTCGGGGAGATCACAAGGCCTAACAGCTCTAAAAGGACAAAAGTCTACGGCAATCACTATCCTAAGCCTAGACTAAGGACAAACATGATCCAAAAATATTCACAAATCACAAATAAGGCACACCACAAGGTGAGGATGATCAACAAATACAATAGACATGCTTCAATGACCCAAAATACCCTAAAAGTAGCCTAAGACATGGATTCTAGGCATTTAACATGATTAACCACCAATATTGTTTGCCCCAAGCGAACCCTTGGAATGGCTTACTTACTCAGCAGAAGACTTAAACATAAGAATACAACTCATGCAATAATCTTAAAAGATAATAACTTAGCCAAAATGAAAACTCAAGTCTTAAATGTATACAACTGAAATGAATAAGACTAAAGAACTATAACTATCTATCTGTGAATCCTCTAAAACAAAGAGGGATGTCGGGACAAGACTCCCGATCATCCTAACAACTGAAATACTAAAAGCAAATGTAAAAGGAGCCCTCCAGAGAGCTAGGAGGCTCACCAACAGACTCTGAGTGCTCAATTGGATCAACGAGGCCCTGGATGATGATCATGGTTACTTGTGTCTGCATCATAAGATGAAATAGGACAAATAGAATTAGTACATTGAATGTACGATAATGCGAGAGGAAAACTAAACATAACGTAAGCTTGAAAGGAATCTGAAAGAAACACTTACCTTGGCTTTACTTAACTCATGAACACCTTAACTCAATATAAAGCAATAAAACACATGCAGTATATGGAAAACTTGTAAAACAGTGGAAAAACAACTTAGTCCGTTAAAGAAAATGCAGTAACAACCTCAACTTCAGTCATATTATAAAGGAATATAGTGTTTGTGGGTGTTTCTCTAACCGACAACCACCACTATGAGCCTAAGTGGTGATAAAATGTCTTACCCATGCTGCCAAAACTGTCCTATACTTTTCCATCATATAGGACGCCTTAACTAAGTGGATCCACTAGTCTATGCTTAAAAGCACTTATGAGTCATCTTAAACGTATGATCCTTTACTACCCAATATGACAATATGGTTTATGGAGACTTGAGTTATTATGAACTCGCGTCCCCATATCGGTGCTCAGTACTACTCCCAATTAAACTCCTAAAAATGAATTAAAATAATTAGGTAAGGAAAACACTCAAATACCCTCAGAAAATCTGGTTTTAGACTTTCCTTATTTGAACAACCCAACTTCAAATGCTCATATCTCACTCATACGAAATCGGAATCGCGCAATCTCGGTGGTGTTGGAAATATTATTCCAAGATATTTCCTACGATACCTTGAAACAAACCTAAATAATCCTGAGTTAGAAGTTATGGTCATTTGAAGTTGACCAAAAGCTCAACTTAACATACTTAACAAATTTCCAAATTTTTATATTCTTTCCAAAAATGGCTATTTCCAATTCTTAACTTCTTCCTAAGTATTTCAATTTGCAAAGTGTTACAATATCTCTCCCTTGGGAAAATTCCTCCTTGAATGAGATTACTCGTACAAGGCTAAGGGTGTAATATCAATCATTCAGTTAAACACCCAACAGGCAATGCAAGTACAACATGCCAACTAATAATTTAAAGAGTACTAATAAGAGAACTAGTACCTTAGTCTGGAACTTCTCCGGTTTCAAAGAGATGTGGATATCTCTTCTTCAGATCTTCCTTAGCTTCCCAAGTAGCTTCCTCAACAAATTGGTTCCTCCAAAGAACCTTGACTGATGCTACCTCTTTTGTGCTCAACTTGTGAACTTGGCAATCTAGAATCTGAACAGGAATCTTCTCATAAGATAAGCTATCCTTGATCCCAATATCTTCATTTGGTATGATCAATTAAGGATCGGCCATTCACTTCTTCAAAATGGAGATGTGGAATACCGGATGAACCGCGGCTAACTCTTGTGGTAGCTCCAACTCATAAGCTACATTAGCTACCCTTTTTGATAGTCTGTAAGGGCCAATATACCGAGGACTAAGCTTCCCCTTCCTACCAAATGTCATAACACCTTTCATGGGTGAAACTTTTAAATACACCCAATAATCTACTTCAAACTGTAACTCTCTTCTCCTAACATCAGTGTAGGATTTCTGATGACTCTGTGCCATTTTCAACCTCTGTTAAATCACATTCACATTCTCCATAGCTTGATGAACTAAATCTGGCCCTATCAACCCAGCTTCACCAACTTCAAACCATCCATATAGGAGATCTGCATCTTCTCCAATAAAGAGCTTCATAAGGAGCCATCTGGATGCTAGAGTGGTAACTATTGTTGTAAGCAAACTCGATGAGAGGTAGGCGATCATTCCAATTACCTTTGAAATAAATCACACAAGCCCACAATATATCCTCTAAGGTTTGAATAGTGCGCTCTGTTTGCCCATCTGTCTGAGGATGAAAGATAGTACTTAAGTTCACTTTTGAACCAAAGCATTTTTGGAATGACTTCCAAAATTGTGTGGTAAATTGCGCACCTCTTTCTGAAATAATGGAGACCGTAACTCCATGAAGTCTTACCACCTCTTGAAGATACAACTTAACATAATCTTTTGCTGAATGGGTAGTCTTTACCGGCAAAAAGTGGGCTGATTTTGTCATTCTATCGACAATCACCCAGATAGAATCATGTTGCCTGCGAGACCTTGGTAAACCTGTGATGAAATCCATATTAATCATCTCCCACTTCCATTCTGGAAGTTCTATATTCTGAGCCATACCAACGGCCCCTTGGTGCTCTACTTTAACTTGTTGTCAATTCGGACACTTAGCAACAAACTCTGTAATTCCCTTCTTCATACTACTCCACCAATAAACTTCTCTCAAATCGCGATACATCTATTGTGGAACCCGGATGAATGGAGTATTTGGAGCTATGAGCTTCCTCCATGAACCTCTATTGGAGTTCATCCACCCTTGGTACACATAATCTACCTTGATATCTCGCCATCTCCCCCTTATTTAGAAGCTAATACTTTTGCTTATGAACATTTGCCTTCAATTCAAGCAAAATTGGGCCTTGGTCTTGTTTCTGTTTAACTTCAGACACTAAGGATAAATTAGCCCCATTCATCACAACTACTCCTCCTTCTATGGAATCCATTAGTCGGACTCCTAAGTGTGCAAGTCTATGCACATCTCTTGCTAGTTCTTTCTTATCTTCCTCAAAATGGGCGGTACTACCCATAGACAACCTACTCAAGGCATCAAAAATAACATTAGCCTTACCTGGGTAGTAAAGAATACTCATGTCATAGTCCTTGAGTAATTCTATTCGCTGTCTGAGATTAAGCTCTTTCTGAGTAAATACATATCGAAAACTCTTCTAATTAGTGAATACATCTACATGAACACCATACAACTAATGAAGACGATAACAAACATATCTAAATAAGATTTGAATACTCTAGTCGTAAGGTCCATGAATGTTGTAGGCGCATTGGTCAAACAAAAGGACATGACCAGAAACTCATAATGACCATAACGGGTCCTGAATTCTCTATTTGGAATATCACATTCCCTTACTCTCAACTGATGGTAGCCTGATCTGAGGTGTATCTTAGAGAAATAAGTAGCACCCTGAAACTGGTAGAAAAGATCATCAATTCTCAGAAAAGGGTACTTATTTATGATGGTAACCTTGTTCAGTTGACGGTAATCTATACGTATTCTAAGGGAACCATCCTTCTTTCTCACAAATAAAACCGGAGAGCCCCATGGTGAGACATTTGGTCAAATAAAGCCCTTATGAAGGAGATCTTTCAACTGTTCTTTAAGCTCTTTCAACTCTGTAGGTGCCATTCTATATGCGGAATAGATATAGGACGAGTTTCTGGAAGTATTTCTATACTGAATTTTACTTCTCCCTCAGGAGGGATTCTGGGAAGATCATCTGGAAAGACTACTGGATATTCTTTTACTACTGAAACTGACTGGATAAGAGGTATCTCAGCACTAGAGTCATTAACTCGGACTAAGTGATAGACACACCCCTTGGAAACTAACTTTCTTGCCTTAAGGTATGAAATGAAATGACCCTTAGGCACTGGTGAACTACTTTTCCACTCTAGGACCGGCTCATTAGGAATTTGGAACTTAACAACTCGAGTTCTACAGTCAATGGAGGCATAACAGGCATAAAGCCAGTCCATACCTATAATGACATCAAAATCTACCATGTCTAACTCAATTAAAGCAGCCATGGTGTCCTTGTGATTAATGTCAATGACACAATCACGATATACTCACTCAGTTAGAATAGACTCCCTAACAGGTGTAGAAACACAGAAGGGTTCACAGAGTTTCTCAAGAAGAACACCAAACTTATTTGCAACATAAAGGGTTACAAAAGATAAACTTGCTCCTGGGTCTAGGAAAGCATAAATATCAAGAGTAAAGACTTTGATCATACCAGTGACAACATCTGGGGAGTTCTCTTCATCTTGGCGACTAGTGATCACATCAAGGCGGTTCGCTTATCCGCAGTACCGGAAGTAGCTGCTCTAGGTGCAGCCCTTTCTGGTGGAGCAACTGATGAAGATTGTGCTCTATTGCCCTGATTTCCACTACCTTGCCGGTTCTTAGGGCACTCTTTCATGAAGTGACTCTCTTTTCCACACTTGAAACAACCTATGGAGCCATCGCGACACTTACCCGGGTAGGTTCTACCACACTTAGCACATACAGAAGCCCAATTACCTCCTTGTACCACACTACCTTGAGACTGGACAGGTCTAGCTATGAAGTGCTGGGAATTTTGGCTATTATACTCACATTTGTTTCTGGGTGCAGGTGCACTAGTAGATGATAGTGCATGTCCCCTTTGCTTTTACTAAAAGGACGAATGGTTCACATTGCTTTTCTGTTACCCAGACTCATTCCCTGTCTTGGCCTTTTTGTTTCTAAACTCCTCCCTATCCCTCAGTTTCTCTTCCTTAGCCTGCCGCACATAAATCTTCAACCTCGCTATATCCATGTCCCCAATTAGCATAGTTGCCCCGCCCTCTTTTCTTGACAGACTGGACAACCTAGCAACAAAAAGACTCATTCTACTCATCATATCTACAACCATCTCTAGAGCATAACGGGATAGTTGGGTGAACTTCAACCCGTACTCATGAACACTTAGAGAGTCTTGCTTAAGGGTAAGAAACTCTCGTACTTTGGCCTCCCTCAATTCTCGGTGAAAGAAACGCCCCAAGAAGGCCTCCTCAAAACATGTCCAACTCGCAGGTGTTGCTCCCTCAGCTCGAACCTTTTTCCACTGTCAAACCAAGTCCCAGCAACATCCTTTAATTGATATGCAGCTAGTTCTACTAGCTTAGCATCGACAACATGCATAACATCAAATACCTTTTTCAGTTCCTCAATAAAATCCTCTAGATCCTCAGTAGTTCTCAAACCAGTGAAACTTGGAGGATTCATCCTCAAGAACTCACGAATCCTCGAAGTGTTAGCCTCTTCTTGTTGAGCTTTTCTTTGTTGCCCAACCTAGTTAGTCACAGCTTGACTTAGCATCCTTATTGCTTTCCTGAACTCAACATTAGTGACTTCCCCTTGGGGTTGCACTTCAGGTGCATTGGGTACCCCTTGCTTCTTAACATTACGCCTAGCATGACGACCTCTAACAGTTCTTCGTAGAGGCATGATTATCTGAAAACACGCGCAAGCAAGAATTAGAAGGAAATTTTTAAAGATCAAACTCTAACGCATGAAATAAGTATAAAATAAGTGAGAATATTTTTATAAGTTTTGCAGCCTCCTAATTATAGATGTGGCGCGCTTCACACCGATAACTAGGACTCTACTGACAGGGCTTCATAGACTCCCTTAGACTCTTGAAATCTGTGCTCTGATACCAATTTTGTCACACCTCGAGCCTAAATCCTGGGCGGGACTGGCACTCGAGAACCATTGATGGCCCCAAGCAGATCCTTGGCCTGGCTCACTTACTCAGTGGAAGACTTAAACATAAGAATACAACTCATGCAATAATCTTAAAAGATAATAACTTAGCCAAAATGGTAACTCAAGTCTTAAACGTATACAACTGAAATGAATATGACTAAATCACTATAACTATTTGTATATAAATCCTCTAAAATAAAAAGGGATGTCGAGATAATAGCCCCGATCATCTTAACAACTGAATACTAAAAGCAAATGAAAAAAGAGCCCTGCAGAAAGCTAGGAGGCTCACCAACAGACTCTGAGTGCTCAACTGGATTAACGAGGTAATGTATGATGATCCTGGTTACTTGTGTCTGCATCATAAGATAATGCAGGCCAAATGGCATCAGTATATTGAATATACGAGTATGCGAGAGGAAAACTAAACATAACATAAGCTTGAAAGGAATCTGAAAGAAACACTTACCTTGGCTTTACTCAACTCATGAACAACTTAACTCAATATAAAACAATAAAACACATGCAATACATGGAATGCTTGTAAAACAGTGAAAAAAAACTTAGGCTGTTAAAGAAAATGCAATAACAACCTCAACTTTACTCATATTATAAAGTAATATAGTTTCTGTGAGAGTTTATCTAACCGACAACCATCACTATGAGCCTAACAGGTGATACAGTGTCTTGCCTACGCTGCCAAAACTATCCTATACTTTGTTGTCATATAGGGCGCCTTAACTAAGTAGATCCACTAGTCTATGCTTAAAAGCACTTAGGAGTCATCTAAAAAGTATGATCATTTACTACCGATGATGGCTACATGGTTTATGGAAACTTGAGTTATTATGAACTTGCATCCCCATATCGGTGCTCAATACTACTCCCAAAATGTACCTAGCTCATATGTTTTTAAACAAAATTTCTTTCTTTGGTTTGAAATAATTACTCAAAACTTAGCTTAAAAGCTATGTTGGAATCGATGTTCCCTTTCTTGCTCAAATGTGAAAACATTTCTAAATTTTGGGAATACTTAGTTCCCATATAATCTTTGAAGAAATGAACTTTACTCTTAACTCATTAGTCAACTCAAAACGTAAGTCTTAAGAAAAAGTTAAAACGTTTGCGAAAGACTTTGGAAAAACTTTATGAACTTCTCTTGACTTGCTTCTTAACTTCTAGACTTGACTCTTAACTTTTCTTCAAATTGAATTATGGATTCAAGGTGCATGATCTCATGTTTATGGATGATTTCATGATGTTTAAACGTACCTTAGAGTATAGAAATCGATTGAAATCATAGGTACGTTACCAAGGAACTAGTACATAAAGAAGGGGAAAAATGGGGTGAACTGGCGTCCATGGAGCTCTGAGAGGCATGGGGCACCAGAGCCCAAAGATCAGAGACCTCTGCTTGGAGCTCTGAGAGGGGCGACGCACTAGAGGCAAAAGATCAGAGAATTCTTCTTGGGGCTATGAGAGGGGAGACGCCCAGGCCCCTGCCTAGGTGCCTCCGACTTTTCTTCTTCGTTTTTCAACTCTAAACCCCATATTTTCACTTGGTTCTTTCCCCAAACACTTAGAAACAACTAATTCATCAATATATGCAAGATTTAACTCGAATACACACTTAAATACATGAATCAATCTCAAGAAACTTTGACAACAAGAACCCACAAGATTTCAATCAAATTATCATCAAGAAGTCATAGGATTTACTTTCAAACCTATATAACTTTGCTGATTTGAATCATGATTGGTGCGTGGGTAAACTAACCCAACGCTATGTGATCACACATACCTAGTAGGATTGAATCCTTGGAGAAATCCACAACCAAACTCGAATGTTCTTGACGATTCTTGTTTTTTCTTCTCCTTTCTCTTCTTTTCTCTTTTCTCCAAGCCCTAGCGTGAACTTCAACTTTTCTAAATTGACTAAAATCTAATATGACCCCAATTAAACTCCAAAAAATGGATCAAAATAATTAGGTAAGGAAAAGACCAAAATACCCTCCCAAAATCCGGTTTTAGACTTTCCTTATTTGAACAGCCCAACTTCAAATGGTCATATCTCACTTATACAAACTCAGAATCGTGCAAACTCGGCGTCGTTGGATAGATTATTCCAAGATATTTCCTACGATACCTGGAAACACACCTAACTCATCCTGAACTAAAAGTTATGGTCATTTGAAGTTGACCAAAAATTCAACTTAACATACTTAACAAATTTCCAGATTTTTATATTCTTTCCAAAAATGGCTATTTCCAATTCTTAACTTCTTCCTAGTTATTTCAACTTGTGAAATGTTACAGCTAAATATAGAAAGAACTGATTTGGACTGAGCCAATTTGAATTTTCTTTCAAGTTAAGCTTAAGTTATGAGTTGTGGATCAACTTCAAACGACAATAACTTTAATTACAAGATTAGTTAGGTGGCCCCTAAGATATCAAATGAAATGTCTTGGATCCTCTGTCCAACACCAGCGATTTTGTGAAGTTTCTAGTTTGGATAAGGGAGATATGACCATTTGAAATCTGCTTTTCTAGTTAAGGAAAGTAACCCGAAAATATGAGGGGTATTTTGGTCTTTTCCTTACCCCTTCAGATTTAAAAC
>JAJONQ010071078.1:0-16857 GCA_036250385.1 Solanum microdontum
TTTTAAGAGTATTTTAGAGGCTATGATGGAGTTGTATGATGTTAGGGATGTGGTAATATTATAAGATATTTGACATTTGTTCGCGAGTTGGAAACAAGTTTAATTGAGTGTGTGATCAGTTCAGTTTATAGAGTTATATATGAGGTTGTGAAGTAAATGAGTTTATCAAGTTTATACATCCCGTGAAGTATGCAATATGCCCTCAAGAAGCATTAGGTTCTATGATTAGTTTCCCTTAATTGAAGCAATGTAAGAGTGAAGCAGGAAGGAAAATATTTGAGATGCACAATTACAAAAAATAGATTGAAGGTATGCATCATGTATTTTGTAACTTGGACAAATTAGAGTTGTGTCTATTGAAATAGGAGAGTGAGCTGGATTTGATAAAAAGTGAAGAGGTGAACCTATTGTACTTTATTGGTCATTGTTTTTTTTTAGTTTTGAAAGAGTTAAGAAGAATCTCAAATCTCGTCTATAGGCAGTTTTCTCCTATATTGTTCGAGTTTTGTAAGATTCTAAGAGGAGTAGTGGGTGTTGATGATGCTTTGTATATATTTTTCCAGGGTATTTTAGCTGAAATGATGAAAGGGTATGTTAATGATGTGAAGTGTGTGTTAAGATTGCAGGATGTTTTCCTTTTGTTCACGAGTTGGTAACAAGGTTATCGCATGCTTTCGAATTGAGTGTGCAATCAGTTGAGTTTATATAGTTATCAAAGAGTGATGTGCATGAGTTTATTAAGTTCATGCATCCGGTAAAGTGTACAATAAGGCGTCAAGAAGCATTGGGCAGTCCAGTCAGTTTCCCTTCCTTGATACAAGATGAAGCAGGAAATGAAAGATTT
Organism: Solanum microdontum; assembly: GCA_036250385.1. Lineage (NCBI taxonomy): Eukaryota > Viridiplantae > Streptophyta > Magnoliopsida > Solanales > Solanaceae > Solanum > Solanum microdontum. The sequence continues at coordinate 845 of JAJONQ010071078.1, forward strand.
GAGATTAAAGGTGTGCATCGTGTTTTTTGTGACTTGCTGGAAATATTGGAGCTGTGTCTAAAGGAACTGGAAAGCCAGCTGGTTTGGTTAACAAAGAAAGAGGTGAGCCTATTGTACATTGTTGGTCCCACTATCTTTTAATTCTAATGGAGTTAGAAAGCATTTCAAAGTTGAATAAGGGATTGGAGGATATGTTTAGGGAGAAGATGAGGCAAAGAAGAGTTGCATTCTACTTTTTGATAGTTAGACTATCAAAATTGTCTAGAGATTATCTGTGGATTCTTGAGCACATAGAGGTTACTCAGTTAATATAAGGCAATGTTTTTCCTTGAAGATGCATCGAGAAATGAAAGACAAGAATGAGGAGCTATACAAGATGATGATTTGTAGGTCCCATTTGTTGGAAGAATTATTTGAGGAAATTGGACATGTGGATCCTTGATCGGTGCGAGGAAATTTATTCCTACAATTTAAGAATGAATAAGAAAGCACCAGGCCCGATAGCTTCATTCTAAAATTGCATAAATAATTGGCCTCATCGGGACCTAGGACTCACATGTCCAATATACTCAAATGATTCTTCAAACAAATGAGACCTGTAAATGAGCATCTCATAAAGCTCCCCGTTCTTGTGTCTCCCTTCTCAAAGCATCTTCAAGGCAAAACGCTGCCTTATCTTAAAATGTGTTACTTACTTGTGCTCAAGAATCCACTGATATTCTGTAGACCTTTCTGAAAGTTCACCTATCAAAAAGCACAATGCAACTCTTCTTTGCCTCAAATTCTCCCAAAACATTTCCTCCAAACCCTTATAAAACTTTGAAATGCTTTTAGCTCTTTTAGAATTAAAATATACCGAGACCAACAACGTACAATAGGCTCACACCTTTATTTGTTTACCAAACCCAACTGGCTTTCCAGTTCTTTTAGACACAACTCCAATTTTCCAGCTTGTCACAAAAAACACGATGCACACCTTTAATCTCAAATCTTTCATTTCCTACTTTATCTTGCATCAAGGATGGGAAACTGACCGAACTACCCAATACTTCTTGACGCCTTATTGCAAACTTTACCAGATGCATGAACTTAATAAACTCACACACATTACTCTCTGATAACTGTATAAACTCAGCTGATTGCGCACACAATTCTAAAGCATGCGATAACCTTGTTTCCAACTCACGAACAAAAGGAAAAACATCATGCAATCTTAACACACACTTAACATCATTGACATACCCCTTCATCATTGCAGCTAAACTACTCCAGAAAAATATTTCCAAAGCATCATCAACACCCACTACCCCTCTTAGAATCTTACAAAACTCGAACAATATAGGAGCAAACTGCCTATATATGGGATTTGAAATGCTTCTTAACTCTTTCAGAACTAAAACAAATGGAATGCCTATATATTTCCTTGTTACCAAAACCAACAAGAGTACAATAGAATTACATCTTCCTGTTGTCTTTCCAGTTTCTTTAGACACGACTCAAATTTGTCCAGCAAGTTACAAATAAACATAATGCACACCTTCAATCTTTTTTTCGTAATTGTGCATCTCAAATCTTTCCTTTCATGCTTCACTGTGACCTTACTTCAATTAAGGGAAACAAATCGGACAACCAAAATCTTCTTAGCAGCATATTGCACACTTTAAGGGATGCATAAACTGTGAAAAATGATAAATTTGATTTTTGGAATATCATAGATTTTCTAGTATAGTTTCTAGGATAGTCTAGTGTAGTATCTATAATAATTATCTTAAAGAAATATCTAGATATTTTAGAGAAGTTGCCTTGAAGAAATTTCTAGATATTCTCTAGGGTCATTGTGAGAAACATGATAAGTATCTTCATCGTACGAGTGACATTAGTAGTAGAATTAGTCGCTCTGTAATCACCTTTTCTAGTTAATGAAGGAGAAAGGCCATCATCTGTAAATTATTAATCCTTCTTAATTGTGGGTTCATATTGTTAAGTTTATACGGCTCGGTCATAAACTTAAAGGTCTTGCATCTTCTCAATTCTTTTATAGAAGGTTTGGGGAAGTTAAGCTTGAGATTATTCTTTGAAATTAGTTCTGATAACAACTTTGTGTGTGGTGTTCCTCACCTGACATTTTATGTTAGTGTTGGTCTTTTGTTTTGTGAAAATTTCTCAGGTGGACAATGTTACCTCTTTCCAGAGGAAGACAATTGGTTTGGCCCTCTCTACAATTCCAACTTTAAGGTTGCCTCAAGTACTTGATAAACTTGATCATAAAAGTGCTATATGGGGTGGAAATAAGGATTTAAGTGAAGACGAGTTTAGGTGTCTGATAATCTTGGTTTTTACTCTAATGGCTCTTGAGATTTTTTCCAAATTGGTTTCTCAGTGAAATTTTTAGTTTTAGATGAAACTCTTGGACCCAATAAACTAGATTTCATTTTATCAATACTCAATCAGTGAGAGACAATCTTCAAACTTGTTCATCTCTTAATGGGGAATTCTCCAATGCAACCATTGGTAGACTACAATACTCAATCAATTTAAACAAGCATTGAAGATATAATATTCTAAGTTGGTCTTTGAGTTCCAATGATCCCACCAAGGTGTAAAAAAGGTGAGTCGTTCTCTACATGGATGCATTTAAATTTCTTCTTTCACCTTGATCCCCGAATACATAACTTTTAGTTTTAACATTATGTGGACATATATTAAAGGGAGATGCATATATCACCGCAATGAATCTGTTCTAATTTAAGAGAATACATGTACTAGTGAATGTTATAATTTATTTATGTATTTGTTTTATTCTCTAAATACCTTTATGGCATTTTCCAACTTTATCGATAAACTAATCATTGATTTTGAATTCTCCAACTGGATAGAGGTTTTTTCCTTTTCAGCACAACAATTGACATAGAATATTCATGATTCTTTATAGAGCCTTGAATGAGCTGTCTACAAAGAGGCTTACATCAGACCAAAGGATATTTTCTAAGGTGTTGTCGGTTGTCTTCTTCTTCTTGTATACTTTTTATATCTTTGAGCACCATGAGTATAAAATCTAAAAAGTTATAAAATCCGAGGGGTACATGGACCTAACCTCTGATACAAAACAACAAGGATAAACTAAACAATCTATAGAAATGCTAAATTACGTGCTTGCATGACCTAGTGGGTTGGGTATTGACAGTGCTACTATATTCTTAGAGTTTTATAAGCTTGTTAGAGGGATTGCTGATATTCATGATTCTTTGTATATATTTTTTCGTAGTAGTTTAGCATCTATGATGGAGCGGTATGATGTAAGGATTGTGTTTATATTACATGATTTTTCCATTTGTTCGTGAGTTGGAAACAAGTTAATTGAGTGTGTGATCAGTTGAGTTTATCGGGTTACGAGGTAGTGATGTGAATGAGTTTATCAACTTTATACATCCTGTGAAATGTACAATAGGTTGTAAGATTAGTTTTCCCTTTACTGAATCAAGGTAAGAGTGAAGCAGGAAGGAAAAGATTTGAGATGTAAAATTACAAAAAAATAGATTGAAGGTGTGGATCATATATTTTGTAACTTGTACAATTAGAGTTGTGTCTAGTGAACCCATTGTACTTCATTGATCTCAGTATCTTGTAATTCGAAAGGAGTTAAGATGCATTTCAAAACAATGTAAGGGCTTGGAGGATATGTTTTGGGAGAAGATGAGGCAAAGAAGAGTTGCATTCTGATTTTTGATAGTAAGACTGTCAAAAATGTGTAGAGATTATCCATGGATTCTTGAGCACATAGAGGTAACTCAGTTAATATAAGGAAATCCTTTTTCTCAAAGATTCTTCGAGAAGGGAAAGTCAAGAATGAGGAGCTATACAAGATGATCATTTGTAGGTCCCATTTGTTGGAAGAATTATTTGAGTCAATTCGACATGTGGATCCTAGATCACTGCGAGGCAATTTATTCCTGCAATGTAAGAATAAATTTAAAAGCACCAGGCCTGTAGCTTCTTCATTCTCAAATTGTATAAATAATTGGCCATGCAGTGATCTAGGACTCCTATGTCCAATGTACTCAATTTATTCTTCAAACAAATGGGACCTGCAAATGAGCATATCGTAATATTCCTCATTCTTGTACCTCTCTTCTCGAAGTATCTTCAAGGCAAAACACTACCTTATCTTAATATATGTTACCTACTTGTGCTCAAGAATCCACTGATAATCTATAGACCTTTTTGAAAGTCTACCTATCAGAAAGCACAACACAACTCTTCTTTGCCTCAAATTCTCCCAAAACATTTCCTCCAAACCCTTTACAACTTTGAAATGCTTTCTAACTCCTTTAAAATTAAAATATACCGAGACCAATAGTGTACAATAGGCTCACCTCTTTCTTTGTTTACCAAACCTATCTGTCTTTCCAGTTTCTTTAGACACAACTCCAATTTTTCCAGCAAGTCACAATAAACATGATACACGCCTTCAATCTCAAATCTTTCATTTCCTGCTTCACCTTGCATCAAGGAAGGGAGACTGATCGGACAGGCAAATGCTTCTTGAACCGTATTGCACACTTTACCAGATGGATAAACCTTATAAACGCATGCACATCATTATCTGATAATTGTATAAACTCAGTTGATTGCACATTCAATTCTAAAGCACGCAATAACCTTGTTGCCAACTAATGAACAAAAGGTAAAACATCCTACAAACTTAACAGACTTAACATCATGGACATACCACTCCATTATTGCAGCTAAACTACTCCGGCAAAATATATACAAAGCATCACCAACACCCGCAACCCCTCTTATAATCCTACAAAACTCTAACAATATAGGAACAAATTGCCTACATACGATTACAAGGTTGGAGAAAAGTGTCTTTCATTTATCTATAAATTGATAAATACATCCACGAGCAACTTGTTTTTTAGTTATAGAAGGAGATACATAAAGTTTTACCAGAGCTGCAGGAACAGAGGAGTGAATATATATTTGGAGATATTCCTTCAATCTATCGCACCATCCTTTGGGGTCATTGCGAGAAAATTGGTAAGCATCTTTGTCATATGGGAGACATTAGCACTAATATCTGTGTTGTCATTGCAGTTGGAGAGGTTATGAATAAGTGAATTTGAGTCACGTATCAACTTCCACGTGTAAGAATGGCACGTACTTCACATTCTCCCGACGAGTTGCAGGGTATCGTCGTTTTGTATACCACATTCTGATAATGTTTGGGACAACTCAAGTTGTTCATCATCGTAGATTAACCGATGTTCCATTGCTGGTACATCAACGAGTTGTAGGGTATCGTCATTGTTTTAACATTGAAAATTTGCCCCTTGTTTGAAATGCCATGGAAAATAACTCTAAGCAATCGGCGGTGAATGTAGTGACAACAACTCAGTTAGCTGAGTACCCCGACGACCATCTCCTTGAGCAACATCAAGAGCAGTTGGAGATGTTCTATACCTACAAGTGCAAGGATATCGAGCAGGTTAACGATTTCAAGAACCACTAATTTCCCCTTCTCGCATCAAGAAGATCATGAAAGCTGACAACGATGTCTGTATGATCTCTGTTGAAGCACTAATTTAGTTTGCCAAGGCTTGTGAGCATGCAAACATCCTTGTCAGTATTCATGATCTTTTTGACGTAAGAAAGGGGAAGATGGTTCTTGAAATTGTTAACCTACTTGATTTCCTTGCTCTGGTAGGTGTAGAACATCTCCAACTGCTCTTGCTTCTCAAGGAGATAGTTGTAGGGGTATTCAGCAAACTGGGCTGCCGTCACTACATCTACCGCCGATTGTTTAGAGTTGTTTTCCATGGCATTTTAGAAAAAGGGCAATTTTTTCAATGTTAAAACGACGATGATACCGTGCAACTCATCGGTGTACCAACAATGGCACAATGATTAATCTACCACTGCTAACAGCTTAAGTTGTCCCAAACATTATCAGAATGTGGTACAACTCACCGGGAGAATGCGAAGCACGTGCCATCCTTACATGTGGAAGCTGATGAGTGACTTGAATTAACTTATTCATGACCTCTACAACTCTAATGACAACAGAGATAATAATGCTAATGTCGCTCGTATAACGAAGATGCTTATCGATTTTCTCGCAATAACCCCAAAGGATGAGGCATAGAGATCAACGGAATATCTCCAAATATTTGTTCACTCCTCTGTTCCTGCGGCTCGGGTAAAACTTTATGTATCTCCTTCTGTAACTAAAAAACAAGCTGCTCATGGATGTATTTTTCAATTTATAGATAAATGCAAGACTCTTTTTGCCAATCCTGTAACCGTATATAGGCAGTTTGCTCCTTTTAGTGTTAGAATTTTGTAAGATTCTAAGAGGGACAGTGGGTGTTAATGATACTTTTTATATATTTTGTCGGAGTAGTTTAGCTGCAATGATGAAGGGGGTATGTCCATGATGTTAAGTGTGTGTTAATATTGCAGGATGTTTTCCCTTTTGTTCGTGAGTAGGCAACAAGGTTATCACATGCTTTAGAATTGAGTGTGCAATCAACTGAGTTTATACAATTATCAAAGAGTGATGTATGGGAGTTTATTAAGTTCGTGCATCCGGTAAAGTGTGCAATACAACATCAAGAAGCATTTGGCAGTCCGGTCAGATTCTCTTCCTTGATGCTAGGTGATGCAATAAATGAAAGATTTGAGATTGAAGGCGTGAATCATGTTTTTTATGTCTTGCTTGGAAAAATTGGAGTTGTGTAAAGGAACTGGAAAGCCAACAGGGTTTGGTAAACAAAGAAAGAGGTTAGCCAATTGTACGCTATTGGTCGTGGTATCTTTTAATTCTAAAGGAGTTAGAAAGCATTTCAAAAATGTAGAAGGGTTTGGAGGAAATGTTTTGGGAGAATTTCAGGCAAAGAAGAGTTTAAAAAAGGTCTACAAATTATCAGTTGTACAATAAAGATGATGCACACCTTCAATCTATTTTTTGTAATTGTGCATCTCAAATCTTTCCCATCCTGTTTCACCGTTACTTTGCTTAAATGAGGGGAAAAACTAATCGGACAACTAAACACTTCTTAATGACATATTGCACACTTTATGGGATGCACAAAATTTATATTAGTCCCGGTATCTTTTAATTCTAAAGGAGTTAGAAAGCATTTCAAAGTTGTAGAAGGGTTTGGAGGAAATGTTTTGGGAGAATTTGAGGCAAAGAAGAGTTTCAAAAAGGTCTACAAATTATCATTTGTACAATAAAATGATGCACACTTTCAATCTATTTTTTGTAATTGTGCATCTCAAATCTTTCCCTTCCTACTTCACCGTTACTTTGCTTAAATGAAGGGAAAAACTAAACGGACAACTAAATGCTTCTTAATGACATATTGCACACTTTATGGGATGCACAAAATTGATATACTCACGAGCATTACTACCTGATAACCCCATAAACTCAGTTGATTGCACACCATATTTTAAAGCACACAATTACGTAGTTGCCAACGTGCGAACAAATGGAAAAGTATCATGCAATCTTAAAACATTTTTAACATTACCACTCCATCTTAGCCGCTAAATTACTCTCGCAAGATATCAAAAGAGTATCATGAACACCACCAACCCCTATCAGAAGCTTACAAAACTCTAACAATATAGGAGCACAGGGCCAATGTACAGTAATAGGGTAGGGGAAAAGTGTCTTACATAAATCCACAAATTTACAAATGCATCCATGAGCAACTTGTTTGTTAAATATAGAAGGATGCACATAAAGCTTTACCCAAGGAGTGAATAAGTATTAGGAGATATTAGTATTAGTATTAGTCGCTCGGTAATCACCTTTTCCGGTTCATCCTTTAGGGTCATAGTGAGAAACATGATAAGCCTCTTCATCATACGAGAGACATTACTATTAGTATTAGTCGCTTGGTAATCACCTTTTCCAGTTCATTAAGGAGAAAGGCCATCATTTGTAAATTATTTATCCTTTTTTATTGTCGGTTCATGGAACTTAGAGGTCTTGCATCTTCTCAATCCTTTTATAGAAGGTTTGGGGAAGTTTCGCCTGAAATTCTTTGTTGAAATCTACCTCATGAGCTGTTAATTGATATTGAGTTGGCATGATGACATGGCTGCTAATGTGTTTTCTATTTTTCAGAAGATAGATATTTTCTATTTTAGTTTTTTAGTTGTGAGTTTCCTAGTCTTTAGGCATGTAGAGTTGTTATTAGACTTAGTGCCTAGTTATTAGGAAGATTCTATTTTTCAGTTACTGCATTATTTATTGAAGATTGTTAGGAGTTCCTTCTATTTAAATATTTCTTCTTTCAGCTTAATAAAATATCTATTTTTCTTCTTTTATCGTATGTTTTTGTTTAGCTGTTAACACCAACAAATTGGTATCAGATCCCTCTTCTTAAGGGACCTGTGAGTGACTTGTGAGTGTAGTTTGAGTGAACCATCAACAAAGTCCCTACCTGTTGCCCTGAAAAGCCATCAGAACACATGGAGTTAAAACACTCTTCTGGTTCTTATGCTATTTCTTTACCATTGTTTGATGGAGAGAACTACATATGGGCTATCAAGATGCAAACTCACATGGAGGCATGTGATCTCTAGGAATCAGTAGAGGAGGATTATGAAATTCCTGTTTTACCAAGCAATCCAACAATGTCTCAGATCAAGCTTCACAAGGAAAGGAAGACAAGAAAATCCAAGGCGAAATCTTGCTTATATGTTGCACTTTCACCTACATTTTTTTCCAAAATCATGACGTTGGAATTGGCAAAATCAATATGGGATTTTCTAAAAGACGAATACCAAAGATATGAGCAAATTAAAGGTATGAAAGTTATGAATCTCATTAAAGAATTGGAGATACAAAGAATGAAAGATTCTAAAACTGTCAAGGAATACTCAGATAGGCTTTTTAGCATTGTGATCTGTCACGACCCGAGCCTATACCCTGGATGTGGCTGGTACTCAAGAACTATTGTCGATCCCCAAGAGAACCCTCACTCTCGCTAACTATAAGCGGAAGACTAACTTGAGCATACATAAACATCAAATTGAAAGAAATGTTAAAAAATAATTTACGGAATCTCAAAACTTTGCTGAATATACTGAGTATGAAATATAAGTTTTAAAGAAAACCTTTGATACTGAAAGACTCTCCAAAACAATCTATCTATTAAGCCTCTATTATATATAGACGGGTGTCGGGACAAGAACCATGACTACTCAAAATGCTAGTAATACTAACAACTTATAAAACTGGAGGCCTCCGAAAACAAGGAGACCTCACTCGAATGCTGACGAGCAGATAAAGTGATCTCAACAGACTCATGTTGAGGATCCTAAGAACTTGTATGTGCATCATTAAAAGATGCAGGTTGAACGACTTCAGTACATTGAATGTATGAGTATGTAATATAGATGAATAAAAAATAACTGAAAGAAAGGACAACAATAGATAATAATTTACTCAAGCTAAATATAAAAAAATAAAGGAGTTAAATCATTTAAATCTTTACAAAATACTTTCTCATCTCTAAACTCAACATAATAAGTCATAAATAAAAATACATTTTTAACTCTATTGGGAGATTTCTAACTGACAAACCATCACTATGAGCTACGTGATGATATATCGTCTCGCCCACGCTACCAAAACTGTCCTATACCTTGCCGGGGTATAGAACATCCACAACTAAGTGGATGTACTATGCTATGCTTAAAAGCAATAAGGAATCATCTAAAAAGTATGACCCTTTACCCATGTTGGCATACATGGTTTATGGGGGCCTACTATAAGTTGTTTGAACTTTCCCCCATATCGATGCTCAATACTACTCCTAATAATATATACTCATGCTCATATGTTTAAAAAAAACATAACTCTTCCTCTGGTTTGTGATAATTGCTCAAAACTACCCTCTTAAAAGAGGTAACTACTCTTGAAATAACTTTTGAACTCATAACTCATTTAGAAATCTCAGTTTCTCTTTTATCAAGTTAAAAATTGATGCCTTTGGGAATACATAGTTCCCTTATACTCATACTTGAAAACTCTTTCTCAAAAACATTTCAAAATCATATTATAATATGATCATTAATGACTCGGGAAGTCATACTGTATAAACATTGATGGTATATCTAGATACCATACTGCTTAAACGTTGATGGCATACTCGATTTTCATACTAATCATGTTTTAGAAACTCTTTCTCAAAACTCATCCTAACTTCCTCAAAACTCAGTTTAAAACTCAATTGTTGGCTTTAAAAAGCTTCTCAAAATTTATAACTTAATTCATAGGGTTCATGCAAAATTAGGGACATCTAAAATCAGGGATATTAATAGCAATATGGAAACTCAGTACTCAGAACTCAAGAATGCAGGAACTCAAGGACACTACTCATCTCAAGAATAGTCAATTCATAGGGTTCATGTTGAAATATAGACATGAATGAATAAACTCAAGAATCTTAATGCATAACATACTGCAATTCAATAATTAGGAATAGAATTTCAAAAAGAAACATGAACTCGAGAACTCAAAATCAGCTCATCTCAAGAATAATAAAATCTAGGGATAGAATTCTAGATTTCTCTTTTACTAATCTCAAAGTAGATGTAGGGAATGAGGACGAACTAGTCTAACACTATTATAGCCTTACATATCTAAAAGAACAAGGTTATTGAAGAATTTTAAAGAATCTTGAAGAAGAACTTAATTAGAAGCCTTGAAACCCTAACTTGAAGGAAAACAATCAAGAAAGAAATCTCAAGAAAGGTTTTCTTGATTTTTCTCCTTTAAGTTAGGGTTTCAAGGCTTCTAATTAAGTTCTTCTTCAACATTCTTCAAGATTCTTCAAGAACCTTGTTCTTTCAGGTATGTAAGGCTATCATAGTGTTGGAAATGTTCATTCTCGCGCCCTACATCTACTTTCAAATTAATAAAAGAGAAATCTAGGATTCTACCCCTAGATTTGAGTATTCTTGAAATGAGTTGATTTTGAGTTCTCAAATTCCTATTTCTTTTTGAAATTCTATTCCTAATTATTGAATTGTAATATGGTATGCATTAATATTCGTGAGTTGATTTGTTCATGTATATATTTCAACATGAACCCTATCAATTGAGTATTTATGAGATGATTAGTGTCCTTGAGTTCTTGCGTTCTTGAGTTTTGAGTACTGAGTTTTCATATTGCTATTAAGATCCTTGATTTGAGTCGTTCATGTCCATAATTCCACATGAACCCTATGCATTGAGTTATAAATTTTGAGAAACTTTTTAAAGCCAAAACTTGAGTTTTAAACTGAGTTTTGAGGAAGCAAAGATGAGTTTTTGAGAAAGAGTTTCTAAAACATGATTAGTATGACAATCGAGTATGCCATCAATGTTTAAGTAGTAAGGTATCCAAATATACCATCAATATTTATACAGTATGACTTCCTGAGTCATCAATGATCATATTATAATATGATTTTGAAATTTATTTGAGAAAGAGTTTTCAAGTATGAGTATAAGGGGACTATGTATTCCCAGAGGCATCAATTTTTACATTGATAAAAGAGAAACTGATATTTCTAAATGAGTTATGAGTTCAAAAGTTATTTCAAGAGCAGTTACTTCTTTTAAGAGGGTAGTTTGAGCAATTATATGAAACCAAAGAAAGAGTTATGATTTTAAAAAAAACATATGAGCGTGTGTATATATTATTGGGAGTAGTACTGAAGATCGATATGGGGGAGAGTTCAAACAACTCATAGTAGGCCCCCATAAACCATGTATGCCAACATGGGTAAAGGGTCATACTTTTTAGATGATTACTTATTTCTTTTTAGCATAGCTTAGTGGATCTACTTAGTTGAGGACGTTCTATACCCCAGAAAGATATAGGAGAGTTCTCACAACATGGATGACACGTTGTATCATCACGTAGCTCATAGTGATGGTTGTCGGTTAGAGAATCTCCCAAGAGAGTTATAGTGTAGTTTTATTTATCACTTATTATGTTGAGTTTAGAGATGAGGAAGCATTTTTTAAAGCTTTAAATGATTTAACTCCTTTATTTCTTTACATTCATCTTGAGTCCATTGTTATCTATTGCAATCCTTTCTTTCAGTTATGTTTTATTCAGCTATATTACATACTCGTACATTCAATGTATTGATTTCATTCGGCCTACATATTTTAATGATGTAGATATAGGTTCTTAAGATCCTCAACATGAGTCTGTTGAGATCACTTTATCCACTCGTCATCATTCGAGTAAGGTATCTTTGCTTCTAGACGACTCCAGTTTTATGAGTTGTGAATATTAATAGCATTTTGAGTAGTCCTGGTTCTTGTCCCGATAATCCTCTATATATAGTAGAGGCTTCATACATATATTTTTTTTGGAGAGTCTTTCAGTTTCAGAGGTTTTCTTTAGAACTTATTTCATACTCAGTATATTCTGCAAAGTTTTGAGATTTAGTAAATTGTTTTTAAACGTTTCTTTCAATTTGATGCTTATGTATGCTCAAGTTAGTCTTCCTATTGTAGTTATCTAGGGTGAGGGTTCGCTTGAGGACCGACAATGTTTGTCGAGTGCCAGCCACATCTAGGGTGTAGCCTCGGGTCGTGACAAACTTGGTATCAGATCACAGAGTTCAAGTGTCCTAGGGTGTCTATGAAGCCTTGTCAAGTAGGATCTGATTTATGGTTTTGAGGGTCCCACTTCTATAAATGAGGAACTACAGACATTTAAGAAAAGTTTCCCTTCTTTCATACTCTAAATTGTGCACTAGAACTGTGTCATAAAGAACTTATTCATACTCATGCATTTATCAAATCAATTCGACTAACCCTCGTACTAAAGGTGGTTGCAAAACAATGCCCAAGATCCTTATCGATGAGTTACTCTTAGCAAAAATCTTGAGAAAGTCATAAGACTACAGTGGGGCTTAAGAGAAGCCTATGAGTGAGCTTAAGTGTTAAGATTCAAAACAATGCAATATTATTCATATGAATCGTGCGTTTGAGCTAAAAGTGAGATGTATTAAAACACTCTTTTCTCTAAACCTTTTTTATGTTAAGACCCTTATGCGAAAGTGTGTTTTGGAGCTTGGGTAGTATTTTCACCCGAAAAGATAGGATGAGTTATGAGATTATAAGCAGTAGTAGTAAGAGTCCCCAAAGTTAGAAGAATGCATGCAGAGGTTCAAAAATATATGAAAAGGAGATAGTGATGGAGCATATTATGTTATTGCATTCATGCACCCAATCAGTTATAAGTGATAAGTTTCCTTTATGAGTAGAATAAAGAATAATAATGTTGTAGAGAGTTCACGATAGAAGGAAGAGGAATAGTTACTAGTTAGGATGAGCTATAGCAAAATATTAACCAGAATAAAGTTAATGTCGATGTGCCATCGTGTTAGAGGAGACTAAATATATGTGTGAAATCAAAGAGCAAAGTATTCATGAAGTGATAGGTCTAAGCTAAGCTTATGATTTTTTAGGGAGAGCCCATAATATCCAGAGGGCTATAGAACTAATTAGGCAATGATGTATAGTGAATGGGTAAATAGTACTTAAGTTGTGAAAGAAAGTGTGACGGTAATTGTAAGTATGAAGATTGAGAGATATAGATTGACTACTTGTCATGAGGTTTTAATGGGTGAGTGTTTCATAATTTTTATCTGGTAGTTGTAAGTTAGTATAGTAAGCGAGCAATCCTATTGATGTTTGGGTTTAGTAATAAACATTAAGCTTGAATTTGAGATGAGCATCATGATCAAAATAATGTAGCATGAGGGTGATGATGTTAGTCTTGAGATCTGATTTGGTAGACTTGACACAGAGTAGGTTAATAATTGAGATGTTAGCTGCAATGAATATGAGTGGTACAAGTAAGAGATCCCAACTTTTAGATAAGGGGAGCGAAGTGTAGCTAAGTCATAAGAGTTACAAAAGCATTAAGAGGTGTACCTGAGATTTTATGTAATCAGATCAGTTGAGGTTCCTATTAAGTTAGTGATTTTCCATGTGTGCCTATATAGTAAATTTGAGCTGTCAATGTGGAATAGGCTAATGTAAGCATTATTATTTTTCCTTAAGAGTTAAATGAAGCGGCCTTATAAGCCAATGAGAAGAGGTTAATAGAAGCATCTTAGAAAGAGGTCTTAGAAGGAGTCCTAGTACCTGCTTATGCAGAGTTCAGTAACCATAAGATAAACCTTTCCCGAGTATTAGAGTAAAGGGAGTGTAGACTAGTGTGGAGATGATGGAATAGATCCATACCTTTCAAATGTCATCTTTAGACCTAAGAGGAAGATGATAAGATGAGAAATCATGTCAAGTGTTGCGGATGAGATAGTGATGTCTTCAGAAAGAGTTTTAGAGATATACCAATCCGTTCAAAATCTTGCATATTCCTCAGGTCGAGTTATTACAACATCTTGTTGATACTCCTAATATCATAATTGTGTCTATGACCTATGATCATAAACTTCAGAGAGATTCACATCTATGCTCAGTTTCCAGAAAGAGGGGCAAAGCCTTTAGCCCATTGATCTCAGTATTACACCATAAAGTTATGGATATCGGCCTCATACGATGAACTTATTCATATAAGCACTCATGTCTCATAGTATGTTCAATCTCGTAAATTCATGATTTTTTCTCAATGGCTAACAAAATAATGTTATTCCATGCATATTCTTATATCAAAATTCTTGAATGAATCATGCTTATGATCTTTCGCCCTAAAGTCCTTGCAGTAATCCTTTTTAGTTTTGGAGAGGGGTGTTGTTGATAGTAGTTGTGTGATGATGGAGGAGGGGATTATTATTTCTTATTGTGGTAGTGGTGTTCTTTTTCTTCCATCTAAGATTATAAATGTGGAGGAAGAAGGGGATGAGGTTTCACCATGAGTAATAGTTAAATGAGAGCAATCAATCAGTTCCTGATAGTAATGTGTGAACTTTCAATTGGTAGAGATGATGAAAAATTCTTAGATGGATTAGTTAGGAGGAGTCCATGGAGTGGTTATAGTGTTGACTTGAATGTGGTGTTCTTAACATGTGTACAAATGCATCATGCATTAGGTGTTTCTTGTTATGGGCTCAAGGTTGGTTGAAGGCATCTATAAGGAGATATATTCTTGGGATACGATTCCCTATAGAGATATAAAACCCAAATCTCGTGGTTTAGATATTCTAACCATATCATGTTTAACACCTTGTGAATTAGAGATTAGTCTAGAATACAATAAGAGTAACCCCTTTCCATTCTCAGTTTTACCATCATTCGAGGACGAATGATCCCAACGGCGAGATATTGTAACACCCCAAAAAAACATCCACGTTAAGATCTGAACCATTCTTCATTGGTGAATAAGATCGTACCACGTGATTCTTAAATTGCCTATATATGTAAAGGTAAATTCTTTAGTGTGTGAATGATTTTGGATATCAATTAAGGTCACTAGAACCTCCTAGCACAAAGTTGAGTTTGAAAGTTTCCTTACCGGTTAAGTTTTGATGTAAGATTCTAATTGGGTCAACTTCAAACGACCATACCTCTTAGAATATAAAGAGTTACGTCGCCCATAACCTATCAAATTAAATGTATTTGAATCTACTTTCTAACTCCACCAATTTCACAAGAATCCAAGGTTTGAGTAAAAAGTTATGACCATTTTAGTAACCTGATATAGTACTGTGATGAATTAGCCGATGGGAAAACATTAAAAGGGTCCTTTTTCTCTCTTTACCTCTACAAAACCCCTAAAAGAAATTCTTGACTATTTAGAGACCCAAAACAATCAGATTTTCATCTCTTAATGCATCATTCTCTTCTCTCTCAAACCCTAAGGAAAAATCAAAGTAGAAGACTCCATCCAAGATTCTTTCAATCTTTTTCAAGATTATTCATAAATGTAAGTCTTTCTCCAAGAATATCATTCTTTCCAACTCAAATTCCTCCATACAATTATGAATCACTAATGAAAATCATAATTCTTGGCCACAGA
>JAJONQ010071079.1:0-15385 GCA_036250385.1 Solanum microdontum
GGTTTTCAATTTGAGTTGTTTCTTTTCGAATTCAAGTTTCTCTTCTTCCTTGGTTGATTGTTTATTCAATTGCCTTTCTTTCTTCTCTTCTCATCTCTTATTTCTCATCTATCTTACTTTTGTGTTGTTTCATTCTCCATTTGATTTCAATTGGTTTCATCCCCAATTGGAACCCTTATCATCATTGATGATGGAGATTTTGTAAGCCGTAAGGAAGATCACATTTTCATATAGGCATATATATTTTGTATAACCTTGGGACTTGTACATGATCTTATTGTTGTATATTTACAGGATATTTTGAGGGCTGATTTGGTCATGTCACCATGAGTTGTAATATAAGTATGGTTATACGTTTTTATCTTTTTTGGGGTGTGTAAACCCAAGTCTTGTAATATACTTATTTGCTATATGTCTTGAAAGTTGTGTGAAGCATGATCCAGCTAATTTCGGTACTCGGAAGCTTGTAATATTCTTGTTATTTCACCCTCGAGTGTGAGGTTAACTTATATGCATGAAGATCTGGTTGGTTAATTGCTTAAATGTATATGTTTTTATATTTTTTTTGGAGTTTGTTATGAATCTAATCCCTTTACTAGATTAAAATCAGTATGCCCTCATTAATTGGTTTTAAATGTCGCAAGTATTTAATTAGATTTCTTGTTTAAGTAATGGTATCATTTTGAAAGGATCACTACATAGGCTTTCCCTTTTGCCTTGGTGGCTGCCCTACCCATGCACCACCAAACACCTATAGGTCATCTAGGCTACTAGGTCTAATGCACAACTTGAATCCCTACCATTAAACTCCTCATTCACTACACATAAAATCTCATCTACAACACTATTTCACATACGACACACCATAGAACCCTAGCTTGTGGATAGAGTTTGGTCTATTAGTTTCCGGGGTATTACAAAATATCATCATCTTTCACCCTCAATTGGTGAAAACCCGACCTAAGGTCAATCTTAGAAAAGTTAACTCACTCGATGAAGTTGGTTAAACAAATCATCTATTCTTGGAAGAGGATACTTATTCTTAATGGTCAGGTTATTCAATTGTCTATAGTCAATACACATTCGAAGTGAACCATCTTTCTTCTTACCAAACAAAACTGGAGCACCCCATGGAGAAATACTTGTTCGGATGACACCTTATCTAATAAATCTTTTAATTGCTCTTTTAAATCATTAAGTTCTATCGAAGATTCTATAAGCAGGAATAGAAATAGGTTGTGTATCTAGAAGATGGTCAATACCGAAGTCTATTTCTCTTTTCGGAGGAATACCAGGTAAATCATCTAGGAACACTTCCGGCTACTAACTAACAATGGGGACCGACACAAGAATAGGGGTTTCAGAATCCATATCCCTTACCCTAACTAGATGGTACATGCAACCCTTAGAAATCATATATCTAGCCTTAAGACAAGAGATAAACTAACCTTTGGTCATAGAATTTCCCCCCTTCCAATCTAGGATAGGCTCATTCGGAAACTGAAATATGACCACATGGGTTTTACAATCAATAGAAGCATAACAAGTGTGCAACCAATTCATACCAAGGGTAACACCAAAATCTAGCATATCAAGCTCTACCAAATCAACAAGAGTAACTCTATGGGATAAGGAAAATGGACACTTTCTATAGACCCTCTTTGCCAAAATAGAATCACCAACAGGAGAAGAGATAGAAAAAGGATTGAACAACAACACATTAGGAAGCCCATTAAATCTCATAGCCACATATGCTGTCATAAAAGACAAGGTAGCATCAAGATCAAGTAAAGCATAAACATTAAGTTGAAAGACTTTCAACATACCAGTAACCATATCGGGAGAACCATGTTGTTCACCACGATTCTGAAGTGTATAGAACATATTTTGCTTGAGTGCACTACTACCCGAACAACTTGGACCGGATAAAGGATAGGGTTGAGCCCTACGATAACTATCTCCCCCATTCTTAGTAATTGAAGGGAAATTCCTTATCTTGTGCTCCATCTTACCACAACCAAAACAGGCATTGGAACCCACTAAACATTTACCTTCATGATTTCTTCCACACTCAGCACAATTTGGCATTGAAGACCCATTACCACCTCTAGAGGTTTAGGGTTAGACACCCTCTCTTAGTTGAACTTAGGAGCATTAGAGGAACCTTTCCCAGAAAACCTTTGTCCATACCTAGGATGACCATGTCCATCGTACCTAGCATGAGAGAAATTACCATCACCGGTTCTAGGCTTCTTTGTCTCCCTAGATCTTTCCTTAAGTTTCTCCTCTTCCATTTGTTGGGCATGAATCATGAGACAAGCAATATCCATGTCATGGAAAAGCATAGTCGTACGACATTCTTTCACTACCAATTTGGACACACCCGAAACGAACTTGCTCATCCTTGCCCCAGAGTCGGCAATTATAGAAAGAGCATATTTTGACAATTGAGTAAACCTCAAAGCATATCCTGTCAGACTTACGTTTCCTTGTTAAAGATTAATAAACTAAAGAAATTTTGCCTCTCTCATCTAAAGAGGAAAGAACCTATAAAGAAAAGTGGACTTAAACCTTTCCCATTCTATAGGACTCACATATACCGGTCATGTTTCCTTCCATTGGTTAAGCCAAATTGACAAACATCTTAAAGTTGATAAGTGGCCAATTTCGCCTTTTCATCCGGAGTCACTCCTATAATAGTCAACACCTTGTAAACAACTATTGAGGATCTTCCTCAATCTTAGAACCATAGAATTCCGAAGGATTCATCATAGTGAATTCCCTCACTCTAGATGCACCGTACCCACATTTTGGTTCACGGGGACCACAACCACCCTATTGGCTTGGGCCGTCACGGCTTGAGACAACACTTGAAAAGCAGTCCTAAACTCTGCATTAGTTACTTGCTCGGCCAAAGGGTCAATCGGAGCTTGAGGAGCTTGAGGAGGAGATCCTTGACCAATCTCTTCTACCTTATTCTTTCTTGCAAAATTTCTTTGAGTAGTCTTATCCTATATACCATAGGGTAAGGATTAGGAGAAACACCTTATAGAGTTAAACTCTATCGCACGACTTAGAGTAATAAATAATGAAGTTTCCTAAACATCTTGTAGTCTCTCATTCATAAATGTAGCATGCTTCACACTCATTACAAGACTCTACTAGACATGGTTTTGATACATCCTAGAACCTTTCTAAACCTTCTACTCTGATACCAAGTTTGTCACTGCCCAAGGGTACACCCTAAACATAACATGACATACAAGACCCCAAGAGGCCTCATATAAGCAATTTAGATTTCATAGTCAAGATAATAAAAAATGGGTAAAATTTCAAACATTTTCAACAATATCAATGTTTTATAAAATAAAGCGGAAGTCTAATACACTTGTCTCAAACACTATCTAATACAATAGAATTTTGGGACACAGTCCATACAACAGTGTTCAAACCTTAAAATGAAAAGAACATAAGGAAATATTGGCCAAATCCTCGAATTCTATGAGGACTCACCAATCTTCAATCTTGCCTCTACTATAGATCCTAGCCATGGGCACCACCACGGCTTGTGGTTTCTTTCACAGTCCGTGTGGGCCTTCGTGGAGGGTGCTAAGGCTCAATTCAAGGTTTGTGACCTCTCTCTTTGTCCCTTGCTTAGACTACTAGGTTCCGATGTGTTACACCTAGTTGTGTAAATTCAATTAGTTCATGAATTATACTTGCGGGGTCAGTTAAACCGAAAGTAATGCTCCAGATTTTGAATGTCACATTCTTAGTATATAAATGTTACATTCTCAGTTAGCATGCCAATATTTTGAGTTATCAGTAATTAGTGAATATTAGCTTCATATGTATTAAGTTGGGAGTACACTTAGCAACGATTTGGACTAGGATTTAATGTACCCTCACAGTCCTAGAACTACGTGTTCGGATAGGATTATAAGTTTCCTCTGTTGGGCATTAGTATTAGTGGTCACTCCATATTTATGCCTTTATACCCCTGTCAAGGCATACTGGGTCCTCTTAATGGGGCATATACATCGGACTCCACGTTTAGCTCACGTGGTTTATGTGGTTAATAGTAGATAGCACAGTCAGACTCTTAGTGCATTGACCAAGTTTTCAACATTTCTTTCTTTGCCATAAAATATCTCAAGGCAGCATGCTCTGTATGAACTATCACCTTAGTGTTAAGCAGGTAAGCTCTGAACTTTTCAAACGGATACACTACATCTAATAGTTCCTAATCAGTGACTGTGTAGTTTCGCTGTGCACCATTTAACGACTTACTAGCATAGAAAATCAAATGGAACATCTTGTTGCACTTTTGTCCCAACACAACTCCTAACGTAGTCTCGCTAGCATCACACATCTCCTCAAATGGCTCGACCCAGTCTGGGCCAATAATCACTGGTGCTGAAATCAGCCTTTCTTTTAGGCACTCAAAAGTTTTGAGACATGCATCATCAAAGACAAATTTCACCTCATTCTCCAAAAGCTTGCACATAGGGTGTGCAATTTTGGAGAAGTCCTTGATGAAACGCCTATAGAATCCAGAATGTCCTAGGAAGCTTCGAACACCCTTCACACAGATCGGCGGAGGTAACCTTCCAAGCACTTCAATGTTGGCCTTGTCGACCTCGAACCCTTTCTGTGATACCTGGTGTCCAAGAACTATGTCAGAGAAAATGCCTCTAAAGTGTCTTCCACCATGTTAGAGAAAATGGACATCATACACCTTGGAATGTTGCTGGTGCGTACACAGTCCTAATGGCATGCGTTTAAATGTAAAGGTGCCATAAGGACATGTGAATGTGGTCTTTTCCTCATCTTCAGGAGCAATTGATATCTGGTTGTAGCTAGAGTATCCATCTAAGAAATAATACCACCCTTTACCTGCCAACCTATCAAACATCTGGTCCATGAAACGCATGGGGAAATGATCCCTTAGAGTCCACTTGTTGAGCTTCTTGTAGTCCATACACACTCTCTATCTAGGAACTGGTCTTTGTGGGACTAATTCGTTATTGGAATTTGCCACCACAGTTATACCACCTTTTTTAGGCATACATTGCACTGGACTGACCCAGTAACTGTCAGAAATGGGATAAACCACCCCAACTTCTAACCACTTGATTATCTCTTTCTTAACAACCTCTTGGATAGGTGGGTTTAGTCTCCGCTGGTGTTCATTCTTGGCCTGCAATCCTCCTCAAGCTGAATATTTTGGGTGCATAGACCTGGAGGTATTCCAATTATATCACCAAAGGTCCACCTAATGGCCCTTTTGTACCTTCTCAACAACGTGATCACCTCTTTGACCTACTCTTTATTTAAATCTGCAGCCAAGATCATAGGTAAAGTGTTATTAGAACCCAAAAATACATACCTGATGTGACTAGGTAACTATTTTAGTTCCAGCACCGGTGGCTCCTCGATAGATGGTTTTACAAGAGGGCTTGGCCTATTTTTCAAGTACAGGTCTAATTTCTTTGGAGCATATGAGTGTGCTCCCATACCATACAAAGCATTCACGGTCTATACATAATCAGACCGGAAATCAGTATCAAAGTTCATCAGCAGTGCTGCTAAGGTTTCAACAACCATCCTCTGTTCTATTGCTACCATCATGTCTTCATCAGCAACCACCTCTGTTGCAGATGCCACAATCATATCATTGGGTTACTTCATTGACCGGTAAATATTGAACTTTACCTCATCCCTGTTAAGTCTGAACTTCAGCTCACCTCTCTAAACATCTACCAAGGCTCTCCCTATTGCCAAAAATGGTCTTCCCAAAATGATGGAGACCTCAAAGTCCACCTCGCAATCCAAGATCACGAAGTAAGCCGAAAAACTGAAGGTGTCCACCTTCACAAGAACATCACATAGGACTCCCATAGACCACTTAACTGACCTATCAGCCATCATCAACCTCATTGTTGTGGGTCTTGGAACTCCTAATCCGAGTTTCTTGTAGATGGCTAGTGGCATCAAGTTGATGCTGGCTCCTAGATCACACAACGCTTTTGCAAAGTTGATTGACCCGATTGTGCATGGAATAGTGAATGAACCTGGGTCTTCCTTTTTCTGAACCAAAGATCTAGTAGCAATAGCGAACATCATTAGTAAAATAAACACTTACAACTTTCTTCTTTGTAACCAAGTCCTTCATGAACTTGGCATATCCTGGCATCTATTCCAAGGCTTCCACTAGTGGTATGTTTACTGAAAGTTGCTTCAACATGGTGATGAACTTTGTAAACTTCCCATCTTCAGCTTTCTTTTTTAGCCTTTGAGGGAAATGAGGAGGTGGTTTGGGAATCTGCTGTAAAGGCAGGTTTTCCTCGACCCCTTTCTCTTTTCATCTTGCAGGTTGTGCTTTAAGCTGAGGATCCTCCAAATCATCTACTTGTTCCGCTTCATCCTCCTCTCTTCCAGCTTGCTCCAATACATGTTCATGTTTGCTACCTGCAGAAATAGGGTAAGTAAGAACTTTACCACTCCTGGTGGCGATGGCCATGCAGTCCCCATCCTTCTTTGGATTCTGAATGGTGTCACTTGGTAGTGATCCATTATTCCTCTGATTTAGTAAGGCTAAGAGTTTCCCTAACTACTGCTCAATTTGTTTAATGGAGGTGGTGTGAGAGTCCACCAACTGACTCATGCTTGAGAAATCCCCTCTCATTTCTTTTACCACTGCATTAGTTGATTCAACCTTCTGGAGTACTTTAGCTATCATATCTTCCAGCTTAGATCCATTGGAACTACCACCTACCCAGTCTCTATTGTCTGGGGGCACATAAACACCACTGTGATCATTCCTACACCCATCTCTGTTTTGCCAGTTTCCTTGATCTCTATTAGATGGCCTATCATACTGACCATCCCTAACATAGTTTCAACCTACGTTTCCAGAATTGTAACCCTGATTTCCAGAGTTATAATTCTGGAAACCCACTTGATTCCCCAAGTAGTTAGCTTCCTCATCAAGGTCAAGACCTTGATCCTCATACCTGTTTTGTTGTCCCACATCATTCACCTTTTCAGACTTGGCGACAATGTGCTTTGTGAGCAGATCTATTTGAGTCCTCATATATACCATGTCTTGGTCCCTTTTTTCTTCTATTTTCCTCTGTTCAGTTATAAGCTCAAACGTATACCCAAGCTCTTCTACCTCTGCATATCTAGTGTACCATGCTCTGTTGTTCTTTGAGACCTCATCCAATAGTTGCATGCTCTCCGCAAATGACTTCCTCATAAATGAGCCTCCACAAACTGCATCAACAATAGGTTTAGTAACACAATTTACAGACCTATAAAAGGCCTATTACTAATCTCAGTCAAGTATCATGCATTGCCTCTCCTGGTAGCTTCTTGTGTGTACTAATCTCTTCCTTCATCTACAACTCTTTTGATTTTGGGAAGAATCGTTCCAGGAAAGCTTCATTCAACTCATTCCTAGTTCGGATGGAGTCATCTGGCATCTCATTCAACTAGTTAGTCGGCTTTCTAGTAAGAGACAATGGAAATAGCCTCAACCTCATTGTTATTTAGTTGACCCTAGAAATCTCTTGCCAAGTGCTGATTTGCATCATCACCAGCTGCACCTCTAAACATACCTTTCAGGTTTAGCAATTGGGTCATGGTGCTGGTGATTGTAAATTTAACACCTGGGGGTAATGTAGGTAACACTATGGCTCCAGTGGCTCCAGCTCCATCCAAGTAAACGTCATCTTCTTCATACATCATATGAGTTGGATGTTGAGCTCTACTCCTTGGGGGTATTGGTTGGTGCTTGGGATGTACTACTCCTTCCACCCCTCTGTTCTTATCTACTACCCTACGTTAATTGATTCCAGCATTTTGTTGGACACCTACCCTAGGTTGACTGATTCCTGCAGTTTGATGTACATTCCTTACAGCATCAATCGCAGCTTCTAGTCCCAGTCTGTGTCTCTGAGCCTCTAGTTCTTGTGCATTAAATAGTTCTCTGAACTTCAGGGTCGTAAGGAAGCAATGGGGCTCCTTTACTTCTAGTGTTGGGCATGCACAATCTGACTCTCATGAAAAAGACATAGACACCAAAACAAAACATAAAATTAGGAAATATAACTACAATCGAATAAAAGCTAGTAAAACACTTCTGAACTGAAATTCCCCGGCAGCGGCGCCAAAATTTGATACCTCCAAATTTACACTTCAAATAAGAAGTGTAAACAGTCGATGTCAATATACAAAGCTCAACTAGAGTTGAGGTCGATCCCACAGAGAATTTCTTTACAAATAAGGTTTCACTGTTGCGTTGATTCAAATGTTGTTATTATCTCCTAAGCAAATAACAACGGAAAGTAAAATGGGTTTGGTTGAAATGTTATAAATACCAAACTTGCAGTTAAAATCTAGATTCGTGAATAACAGACTATTTTGTTGTAAGGTTGATTTAGTTAATTAAGAGAAACTAGGATTGTGTTCACCATAACATTAGTTCAAGTGTTCTTCCGTAATTGAGCATCAGGCAATTCAATGTTTACAAAATCATTGCGAGTTAAATTTATCTGACACTTCTCAGCCAAATCATGTAATTATCACTCATTTCTCTCGACCCTAGAGTATTACTAACATTGACCCTCGCTTAAAATCATATGATGTTAAAGATCTCTTCTCTCGAACTCAATCTTTAACTCCAATTGGATAATTTAGTTCAACCTTTTTCCTAATTGGTATTTTTCTCTCAAATAAATTCTAGATAGAGGCTCATCTAATGCATGCACTTCCTAAATGACAATGATATCGAAAGCTAAAACCTATAGAATGTAATCATAGACTGCCCTTTACTCGTTTTACGGAATCGTAACTAGAACTTCGTCATGGATCCCACAACCCCAGTCATGGTATTTAGCTACTCATGCTTTCACGTAAACAATCAGTAATTAGGGATGAAAACATATTGAGAATGACTTACGAAAGTAATTAGCAAATCAACAATCATTTTTGTAATCTGATAGTCTGAATCTGAATTTCCAACTGATAGCAATGATCAAAAATCCAAAAATCAAAAGCTAAGAGTAATGTTGTGTTCTTCGTCATGAAACGTAAGATAATGAATAATCCTTTTCAAAATGACATAAAGTAATTCAAAAAAGAATGTTTAAAATGAGTCTTAATCGAATTAGGACTGAGTTGTCGGGCCTTTTAACGGCCACTACCACGACCCGTCAAGGGCTTCACGGTGCGTGAAGACCTCTGTGGTCTTGCCTTGGAACTTCCCGAAAGTGGGTCTTCAAACTTGGTCACTAAAAAATGCACCACGAGAGCTACCACGGTCCTTAGTGAGGACCACGGCCCGTGAAGTTGCCCGTGGTCTTCACTTGGGTTTCAACCTTCTTTCAACTCTTTCTTACTTTCACATTGGTTCAGCCTCACGACAGGTACCACGGTTCATGGTGAGGAATACGGCCCGTAGAACCCTTCGTGGTCTTCACTTGGTTATTCTTGGTCTTCATCTTCTCAAGGCCCAATACTGCCTCACTTTCACGAGCTCAACCACGGACCGTAATAAAGTTAACGGTCCGTGAAGTTGGCCGTGAACTTCACTTGGTCAACATCCGTTCTTCTTCCATTTTCTAATTTTCTATACAACCTAGATTTTGCCTACACATTTAACAAACCCATCAAATAATCCAAAATTTCACTTAATTTAAGTATTAGTTTATAGTTATTAAGCATCAAATGTGCCACAATTTCGCGGTACATCAATAGTTCAGCATGTTATCTTTATGGTTAGTACTTGGTCATTGCATTCAACTTAGATTTTTAGTTATGTTTCAGTATTTATATTATTTATTAGATTATGTCATTGCTGATTTACACTTTGTTCAGCTCATATATATTTGTTCAGCTTAGTATATGTATTTCATGCATGCTCAGTACATTCCAAGTACTGACCCATACTCTGCTCTACATCATTTCATGATGTAGGGTCAGGCACTCAGCATCTAGATCATACTTAGATCGAAGGTTGGTGATGACCCACATAACTTCATTGATGAGGTCAAGAAGATCCTAGAGGTGATGCAGGTAACTAGAAATGATAGGGTGGAGCTGGAATCCTACCAACTTAAGGATGTGGTTTATCTCTGGTTCACTCAGTGGAAAGAGAACAGGGGTGAGAATGATGCTTCTGTGACATGGGAATGTTTTACAGGAGCTTTTCTGGATAGGGTGAGCCAGTTATCCAGTTGGTGAGCCAGTTATAGCTAGACGACTATACAAAAATTGCCCTGTGACAGTTTTCCACAAAGTCATCTCAGCAGACCTTGTAGAGTTAGAAATGGTACATTTCGATATCCTTCTAGGCATGGATTGGTTACATTCCTGTTATGCCTTAGTCGATTGTAGATCTAGGATCGTTCGGTCTCAGTTTCCAAAAAAGCCAGTCTTAAAATGGAAGGGTAGTAGCTCAATGTGTATAGGTAGATTTATCTCTTACCATAAGGCCAAGAAGATGATCTCTAAAGGGTATATCTATCATCTTGTTTGGGTTCAAACTCCAAAACCCCAACTCTTTAGTTAGTCCCTGTAGTAAATGAGTTTCCAAAAGTGTTCCCAGAATATCTTCATGCAGTTCTTCCCGAAAGGGAAATCGGCTTCGGAATAGATCTCCTTCCATATACCCAGCCTATATTTATTCCTCCAGAATCTCTCCAGCCATGCTTAAGGAATTGAAAGAGCACTTGAAATACCTTTTAGATAAGGGCTTCATCAGACCTAGTATATCTCCATGCGGTGCTCCAGTGTTCTTCGTGAAAAAGAAATACGGTTCTCTTAGAATGTGCATTGACTATCAGTAGTTGAACAAAGTCGCTATCAAGAACAAATATCCTATCTCTAGGATTGATGACTTTTTCAACGAACTTCAGGGTTCTAGTTGCTTTTCTAAGATAGACCTCAGATCCAGCTATCATCAGCTCAAAGTCAAACATAGTGACATTCCGTAGACAGCCTTCAAAACTCGGCATGGTCGTTATGAGTTTGTTGTTATGTCTTTTGGACTACCAAATGCTCCTGCAACTTTCATGGACTTAATGAATAGGCTGTTCAAACAATATTTGGACTTGTTCGTTATCATCTTTATTGATGATATCCTCATTTATTCTAGGAGTGAGGTGGAGCATGCGACTCATCTGGGAGTTATTCTACAAACTCTCAATGATCACTAGTTATTTGCTAAGTTCACCAAATGTGAATTCTAGTTGCAGTCGGTCCCTTTCCTTGGACATGTGGTGTCTAGCGAAGGGATCCGAGTGGATTCTCAAAAAATTGAGGTAGTGGAGCACTGGCCCAAACCCACCTCTCCAACAGATATCATAAATTTTTTTGGTTTGGCCGGTTATTACAGGAGATTTGTTGATGGATTTTCATCCATAGCTTCCACATTGACCAAGTTGACTCAGAAGAAGGTAAAGTCTTAGTGGTCAGATGAATGTGAGAAGAGCTTCTCAGAACTAAAGACTAGGTTGACTACAACTTTTTTCATGACTCTACCAAATGGTTTAGACGGTTATAAGATTTATTGTGATGCATCCAGGGTCGGCCTAGGTTGTGTGTTAATGCGGTGAGGTAAGGCTATAACTTATGCTTCTAGATAGCTTAAGGTCCATGAGAAGAATTACCCGACTCATTACCTCGAACTTGTAGTCGTAGTATTTTCCCTAATGATTTAGAGACACTACTTGTATGGTGTTCATGTTTATGTGTTCATAGATCATAAGAGCCTCCAGAGGAGATGGCTTGAATTCCTCAAAGACTATGACTTGAATGTGCTTTACAATCCAAGTAAGGCCAATGTAGTGGGTGATGCTCTCAGCAAATTGTTTATGGGTAGTGAGTGTAGCACATGTTGAGGATGAAAAGAAAGAGTGTCAAAGATTTTCACCAACTTGCTCGATTAGGAGTTTGCCTTATGAACCACCAGATGGTGGTGTGATAATTCGGAATGGATCAGAATCTTCACTGGTAGCGGAGGTTAAGGAAAATTAGGATAGTGATCCTATATTACATCTGTTGAAAGGTACAGTTCATCAGCAGAAAGTTGAGGTTTTCTTCCAAGGGGGAGATGGTGTACTTTGTTACCAGGGTCATTTATGTGATCCAAATATGGGTGAGTTGAGTAAGCAAATCCTTATAGAATCCCATAATTCTAGATATTTAATTCATTCGGGTGCCACTAAGATGCAATGTAAACTATGGGAAGTCTTTTGGTGGAACGGCATGAAGAGAGACATTACAAATTTTGTGGCTAAGTGTCCTAATTGTCAACATGTTAAGGTAGAACATAAGAAACTAGAAGGTATGACTCAAGAGATTAACATTCCTACGGACGTGGGTAGTGATAAACATGGACTTCATTATGGGTGCATCTCATACTCGCTGATAACATGACTCTATTTAGGTGATAGTTGAGGTAATTCTCACCACGATATACCCATGAAAATGTGGAAATCAAAGACAAGAAATAAATATTGAAGAAGAGATACAAGAGAATGAACAATTGGTAACTAAAGGATGTATTAAATCATAAAACCTCCAATTACAATCCCTAAACAAGCTCTTAATCAAGGCAAATAGATTGACACAAGAAAAGGAGATCAAAAGCAACCAAAATGTATATTAAACCTAAAGACCTCAATCGGTTAATCCGAATCAGGCACCGATCTCTTACGAAGACCTCAAGGAAATTGAATCTCCAAGCAACCCCCATTTCTAAACAAAGTTCAATAGAAGCTTTACCAAGCTCACCAGTCTTAGGAGATCCAATTCATCAATCATTCATATTCAAAATAGTCTACCTAAAAGAAGACCCAAACTAGCTATTTATAGTTTGAGGCTATTATTACCTAATAGGCCAAAAAAGATAAAGGGCAAGCTGGGTCGTTCTCGCCTAAGGTGAGTCGTCGAAGTGATCTCCTGCTCGCTAAATATGGCAACTTCTCTGTAGCTCCCTGGAACTTTTGACAAGATTGGAGACCTCGCCTAAGCGATTAGGTGAGTCACCGAAGTGGCCTCTAGATCGCCAAATGAGGCAGCTTCTTCACTTGTTTTTCCTTACTTCGTTAGGCCTCCCACACTCCAAGATATCATCCAAACATGGTATTTCTCAATTGGAAGCTCCTTCCACACGTGTATGTTACTATTCAAGGAATCGAATCCCCTCATTGTCATCATTTCAAGCTCAAGAACCTCCATTCTTGTGAACAATCCTCCCATACTTTGAAGTTCCAAAACATGGCTTTGAGTAAATGCCCTTGGGGCAATCTGGATAGAATCGTTTTCTCCTTCTAGAAAAGGATTCGTCCTCAAATCCAAACCTTGCAAAACCATATGGAAGGTAAATAACAACAACATCCTCATAGCATGAGGGTTAGCATTAGCAATAACTATTCTATCACAATGCCAATGATGCACAAATTTAACATATAACCAAGCATCAAAATTATCAACAAAAGGTTTTAACCCATCAAAATAAGAGATACTTGGCTACTTAAGAGATGCAGACAAAGGGGCAAAGCGAAGGAACCATCATTAAACATAGGCAACAACACATGTAAGCCCTCTTTGGTTCCATAATTCAACAAGCACAATTCCCCTTTTAAGTCAAGTAACAGATGAACACCCTCATACCTAAGTGCAAAGTCAGAAACAATGTTAACCCAAGTTAAGACTCCAACCAATGCACTAGCTAACTTTCGAAATGTAAATATTCCCAATTCATTAGCGGGTCAAGTACAAAAGTAATCCCCACACAAATTGGCAAACAAACCTCATTCAGCACATATGATAAAGTAATAACAGCAAGTAAGAATCATATGAAATAAAGAAAGTGTTACTACCATACTGATCACATTTTAGGCCAACGCCGGGGTCAAATGGGAAGGGATTACATAGCATTGAGTCAAGGAGACTTCCATTTACCCTATTGATACTACTATTAACATAAAATATGTTACCCACACAAGCATGAGTATCATCATATGAAAATAGATAATAGAGAAAGGCGTCATGCACAGTAAGGTCATCATAGGTGTTCCTATATGCAAGATCACAACTAGGTTCAAGAATCGTAGTACTCATTACATTACAAGAAAGAATACACAAAGACATCATGGCGAATATAAGATAAACTTCACCTTCTCTTCACAAATAACTCCTACCCCTATAAGAGACACAATAAAAAAGAACATACTCAAAGCAAGAGTAAAGAAAGGGGTTTAGGAAACTACCCTTGCCCATACACAATGTAGGCCCATCAAGTGGATTGTAAACCCTCAAACAGGACTTTCCATCATAGGTAAAGGTGTCAACAGATTCATCCAAATTTTACACGTTATCTTGACCAAGCATCACTACACAAGTTCCACAATTCAACTCATTACCGGGGTCAAATGGAAATGAAATACATGAAAAACTATCAAGCACACCCCTTTTTGTCCGATTGACACTCTTACCTTATAAAAGCATACTCCACTAAAAAGCGTGAGCATCATCATATGTAAACATGTAACAGAGAAAGGTGTCTCGCAAAACAACTTCATCTAAGGTGTTTTCGTAGGTATGACTACTAATAGGCTCAAGATCATTGGTAATACCATTAAGAATTGGAACACAGAAAGAATAAGAGGTAACGGGAAAAGAAATATTGCCTTCCTTTTCGTCATAATACTTCCCCACAAGAACACTCTCATCTTCCAAGAAGAGATTTCCATATTTGGCAGGAAAATCTTCACACCATACTGGGTTACTATAAAAAGTATAGATATCAAGAACTACACTACTCTCATGATTCACAGCACTAGGCACTTCACTAGGAATGATTTCATAATATTGGAACAAGATATTGTCCCTAAAGAGGGAATGATAACCATCAAGAAAGAATTAAAACATTTAAGTTCACCCTAAAAAAGACGCACATAATTTTTCGAAGCATTTGAAGCACATGATCAACATTACTGTCAGTATCACCAAATTGAGGTTCCTTAATCACATGAAAAGATTCATCAATAAGTGAACTACACTCAAATTGTAAAGACCTGGAAATCTAGTGGGTGAAACTAAAGCCTAACAAGTTCAATTTTAAGTTTGATATGGGGTTTGAAGTTGTAAAGTGATGTCCTGAGCCTAGGTTTCGGGGTTTAGGGGTTAAACGTCCAGGTACGATCCCCCAAGGACCAACCAATGTGATAACAACATGGATAGCATGGATCGCGTAAAAGCATTAGAGGAGCTTGATGGACACAAAATCAAGAAGTACAATGTGTGGAAGGTCCATCTAAGTGAAGAGAAAGAAGAAAGAAGTCATTTGTTCAAATGGTCATCCCATAATTTC
>JAJONQ010071080.1:0-14177 GCA_036250385.1 Solanum microdontum
ATTTTTGCTAAACATGAAATTATTTTTTGTTGAAATTATATATAGTGTCTTAGTTTACTTTGATTTAGTTAAAATAAACATAAATAGATTCTTTTTAATTTTTTAATTTATTTCTCTACTTTATTAGATTAAAAAAAGCGGTGAGTTGTTAAAAAAAAAGGGGAGAGGATACATTATTAACAAAAAATAAACAAAAAAAAAGCAACAAACAAATCGTTGTGCTCGACGCTGGTTAAACTATTAATTATTACTATCAATCTCTATTTATTAATTGAATCTACTTATGTAAAATGGTGGATCCACCATTGCTGGTTCGGTGTCATCTATAAACACCTTCATAACTCTCACCAGGTGCTATGAAATAAAAGACATGAATATTCTTCGGTCTAAGAAAGAAAACTTGTATTTTTACCAATTTCAGTTTTTTATGCCTTGAAACCACATTAGTTTGATCCGTCTTGAAGATGAAACATTATATGTACTATCTTTGCTCACAATGAACATACAAGATGTTAATGCCACACATTGGAAAAGATCTAATGATGAGTCTGGCAAGTAAAATTCAGTTTCATAATCTGTGTTTGCTTACTACTCTAAGGGTTTGTTTGGTATGAAGGAAAATATTTTCTGAGAAAATGTTTTCTTGGAAAACAAGTGGATTTCTAACTATTTTCTCATGTTTAGTTGGTGAGTAGAAAATATTTTCTGAAAAATATTTTTTAGTGTTTGATTGGTGAATGAAAAACATTTTTTTCCAGAAAATATCTTTTATTCTAAAGGGTAGAAAATATTTCTTAGAAAAATAATTTCTGACTCAGAAACCAATCCCGATAATCGATCAAGGAACCGACCCTGACACCCAAACTAGAACACGACCCCGATGACCGTTTCAAAATTCGACCCAAACCTGACCCTGACTTCCACCGGAGATACAACATTCAAACTAGGACCCAATCTCAATACTCAAATCTGGACACAATTCCGATGATCAATCCGAGATCTGATCCCGACAATCGATGCGTGACCCAGTTTTCGATCAGGACCCGACTCGACTCGAGTTCTGACCCAAATTTTGACTTTCAAATAAAATTTTTACCCTGATTTACTAACTAAGTCGTGACCACACCCGACTCGGAACCTGACTTTCAAAGTAGATATTTTTTTAAAACACTTCGTGGGAAGG
This sequence comes from Solanum microdontum, assembly GCA_036250385.1. Lineage (NCBI taxonomy): Eukaryota > Viridiplantae > Streptophyta > Magnoliopsida > Solanales > Solanaceae > Solanum > Solanum microdontum. Next base: position 1,184 of record JAJONQ010071080.1, read on the forward strand.
AGTGGGGGATGGTAGAGGATTGGGATAAAAAATAAAAAAATTAATTTTTTTTTGAAAAACAAAATTTTAATGCAAGGGTGGGGGTGAGAGGGTGTCACGATAAAAAAATGGATGTGATGACACTCGTCTTATCTCACCAATAGAAGTTAGCCTAAACCCAAATATAACGATAATATGCAGAAGTAAAAATAAGGATGAACGTTTAACACCAATACTAAAGCAAAATACAAAGTCAACTTAATTAAAGCCCAAAAACTTATTGTCACATGCAGAAGCCTATAATATATTACTATAGATTTGAAAGAAAAACACAAGTCTTAAATGATGTTGTCACTAAAGCAGGACAAGATCATAAATATGAGTAAGAGGGTCCGCTGAGATGACAAACAACTACCTCACAAATATCCACAGGAAGCTTTGGACAAGAAAAGAAGAGAGAGCATCACGATGATCCGGGTTCATAACCTACACAAATGTAAAGGCAAGGAGTGAGTACCAAACAACACGGTACTCAACAAGCGAACTCCCAAACACAAAGCCAAGAATAAAGAATACAATGAAATGCTATGCTATGCCAAGTATGATGATGCATGTCCGACGTAGCGATACACACACATTGTCTCTCAGTTCGGGACCCATGTGGGACTAATCAATCCATGCATCCCATCGCAGCATGCGACACGATCCTTAATAATAGAATCTGTCGCGACGTACAACACATCTCTCGAAGCATAACATTTATTGCAACGCGCAATACGTCCCTCGAAATAGTACATTTTCTTTAATTTCTTTTTGATAACGCTCAACTACACTTCATCAAATTCTAAGTGTAGGCAGTCGCAATCAAGTATAAATCCAACGAAGAGTTGGGGTCGATCCCACTTTCTCAAGCTAAATCTACAATAACCCAATCACTACAATCATCAATTGATAACTTTAATTCTAAAACCTCTTTCTCAAACAAGCATAGAATACTAAGCTAGAACTGTATTTGCAATTACAATTCATATGTGAAAACTCAACTATCAATTGAATCCACTTCAAATCAACAATCAAATAAGTAAATACTAACACCTATAAGCGAATTGAGACAATTAATCACATAATCACACCCCCAAGAATGGGGGGTTTAGCCAAACATTATTAAAAGAAAGAAAATGTTACCAACTATGTTCTTCAACAGTTTGGGTAAAAAATTGCAGGTCTTCACAATGTTCAAAATTAGTTCAAAATCCAAACCCAACTCTAAATTTGTAGTCAAAAACTCTAAGAACAGTGTTAGGGATCAAAAACCCAATGTAGGAACTCTCAAACACGCAGAATAATCGCTCAAAATTTTGGAACTCGTGAAACTATTTTAAAAATCGCATTTATACCTACCCAGACTTTTGGTTTTGGGGCCATTCGGCAGAATTAATCGACCATCGCCGACCAGGTTGGTGATGCTCCAAATGTCCCTTTCCATCGCCTTCTTGACTTGACTCTTCACTATTCCTCTTCTGTAGCTTTAGGCGTTCATGATCTACATTGATGATCTAATAAGTGGTTCGCCAAAATGCCATATCCATCGCCGAGTTGGCTTTTTACCAGGGGTGGCATGTTGTAATTTTGCCGAGCTGAAGGACAACTCGGCTACTTGCCGAGTGGACTTGGCGATCATCAGTCTTCCTTGTCTTCATCTTTTTCAACTTTTTCGCCTACATTAGTCAATTTTGGTTCACTCTTTACAAATTGTGCCTTAGATCATCTCTATCAATCGCTTACATTAGTCAATTGGACTAATGAGGCAAGTTCCAGGTATTATCATACACACATTTCAAGATAACCTCACCACACATGGCATTCATTACAATCATCAAACAAGACTCTACAAATTTTAGCTCGCATGCAACGATCATCACAAGATTCATTTCAACAACCGACCAGTTACAATAAGATACTAAGAGTTCACATATGACTTATGAAACTCAAATTTGCCTCATTGGAATCGACACACATATCATTCAATGAAGAGCACTATTTAAGTCAACGGTATTGATCGCAACTTACACTCAAAATTGCAAGAGAACAACCACATTCACAAACATCAAGAGGCGGCAAATTTTTAATTTGGGTCAAAACCAACACATTCACATTAAAACCAAAAACTGATAGTCACAAAAAGTAAGAATTCACAACAGGCTATCAAAAACAACCCAACAGAGGCATTATGAAGATACCTCACCCCGCAAAACAAAACAATCAATTGTCTTCAAATTCAAAATAAAAAGCAAGTCTAAATAGAAATCTTAAAAGAGTCAAAATCCCCTGTCAGGCTAAGCCGGCGGTGAGCTCTGCATATCAATGGCTCCCTAAGTTTGGGCATCAGTGCCCAACTCAACCACATCTTTTGCTCCACTGGAGCCCACCATCGATGTATCTCTAAGAGACACCTCTACAACTGTCTGCACCATCGCCCCCTCGAGGTCCTCTAGGTCATCATATACTACTGCGTCTTGTGTACTAAGATCCTCCTCATCATTTCTCGGGAGCCTTTGACTCGACATCATCATCAGCCATAGCAACATCTCCGGTCGTAGTAGCTGGATAGATCTCAGGAATGAATGGAAACTCAGTGATCGGGACCTCAGGAGGGTCCACTGTGCCGAATAACATAGAAAGATCCGTGGATTTCAGCTCATCCACATTACGCCTCAACCCAATAATATCGGCCTTCAAGGCCGCAACATCCTCAGACTCACTCTTACCCGGCTCACAAGCCTCCACTCTCACAGTGAGGGCATCCAAAGCCAAGCCATGTGCATCAATCAGCTCTCGGTACTCTCTCAACTCAGCCTGAATAGGAGATAAGATAGCATCAATGACCCTCTCAGTCATCCAGGGACAAAAACCTCAACCCAGGAGGTACGAACATTAGCAGATTGGGCCAGATGGCCCATCTTAAATAGCATGGCCTAGGTCAATGGTGGTCGAGAGGTAGAGGCAGTAGTAGTAGATGGGGGAGTAGTAGCAGAACTAGAAGGAAAAGAAATGGAGGTGCTAGGGGTACCTATAGGCTCACTGTCCTAGATATGAGGGGTTGTGTCAGTCGGCAACGTCTCTACATCAACCACCAGGGAAATGTCCACTGGTGCAACTCACCTCCTCACAACCTCGTCCCTGGTGTACCCAGCCTCTATTTTCCAAATGTCAGTAAAGGAAATGAGAGTCACTTCCACATCCGTCTTCTCTATCAATGGCACCCTATCACGCCGGCACAACTCTGTGATCAATATAGGGAATGAGAGAAAAGTCTGACTCTGCTTGGCGCTTATGGCCATCTCCTGCTCGATAATTAGGCCGAGATTTAGTCTATCCTGATCCATGATACAACACAAAAATGCCGCCTTTAGATGCCTGAGTATAGACTCGTTCTGTGATGGCATCAATGTGCTGTTGATAAACTCGAACTAGTATCTGGTTGCCACGTTCAGATCCTTCTTCTCTATTTGGACACCCTCCTCAATCCATGGCGGTGTGATGTCTGAGATCAACAGAGCTAACCAACCCTTCAAGTTATCGATGGTCTTCTTCTATATCTGATCCACCAAGACGTGGATTATATTCATTGTGCACCCTAGCACCACATTGATGTCGGTGCTGCTACATTTAACTTTACTGCCTCGCACCACTACATGGTCCACCGGTGTGAAAGCTCTTGCCTTTTTCTTTCCCTTGGGCACTAGTTTTCCGTACTTCGCATAAAATTCCCGAACCCAAGAAAGAATGTAGGAGCCTCGGGGATTGGTAAAATCTCAAACTTGTGGAACTTGATAGTGTTCCACACCTCCGGGTACCTGTCTACTACTCCGTCTGTAGACAATCATTTCTCTTCCAGAATGGTCCTCAGCCTGACAACTTTCAATCTGTTCAGTGATCGAGGTGGGGGTGCCTGAACTAGTGGCACCGGAGGTACCTGCTTTAATGCCAGTGCTGGAGGTGGAGGAGGAATAGGAGGCACTGGGATCCTAGCTTGATCATATAATGACCTAGAGCATAGCTCCGCACTCCTAGTTTTTAGAGTCTGATCGTCCTCTGGCTTAGAAGCGGAGACTGGCGATTTATCCCCCAAGTTGCCCTCACTTTTCGACTCTGAAGTAGTGAGGTGGGTGGCATAGATGCCTATGCTGTCGGAACTCTCCTCAGCCGGACTTGGTTGTACAGGCCCCTTTACCTTGCCTTTCCCCTTGTTGGAGAAAGTTTCTCTTGTGTGGCTCGAGAGGGTGCAGCACCCTCGTTGTTTACTATTCCTCGGGCCCGCTTGCGGGGTGGTTGATTTCTTCTTGTACCTTTGGTTTGTCCATACCTCCAAAACAACATTATCACTACGTTAGAAATAGTTCGAGAAATTATCAAAGTTTAAAAATGTGCAGGAAGACTCGCTGAGTCATTCGGCGAGTCACCGAACTCATTTGGTAAGCCAAGTCGGGCTCGCTGACTGTTCCAGACTAAAAATTCTTAGAATTCGGCACAAGTCGGTGACGTCCAGGGCCTTTCGGCGAATCGCCAACACATTCGGTGAACTAAAAGTAGATTGCCGAATGTTACTGATGGTTTCCAAAAATTGGGCTAAAAAAGGGGTGATCTAAAGGACATTCGGTGAGTCACCGAGTGAACTCGGCAAGCTCAGGCATATCACCGAATCTTATGAATCAATTCAACAAAATTGGAGAATAAAAAGGCGATCCAAGAGTCATTGGGTGAACCACTGCACCATTCGGCATGCTCGACTAAGCTCGCCGAAAGGTCCTTCGTGCCAGTTTTTTACCCCAACCTCCAATTACTAACCCACAGCCCACGAGATTGAAATCAAACACCTATTTTATGCAATTAAGCCCAGACCCATAACACTAATGACCTCGGGGTACTCAGACTTCCCCTGATTTATCCAAAATTGGCCAATCGACGTCTTTTGCCCTTAAGAATGACGTCACCTGCTCTATCATTGGGCAAAATCAGTCGATCGGTGCAATTGGGGCTACTCAGTCTTCACCCACACCAGAACCAACAAATTAACAACTAAACCCACAATTTTAATCATTCACACACACGAGATACAACAATTGTAGGACAAAATATGCATAAACAAAGTACGACAAGTGCACAAACTAACACAAATCATTTACGCAACTAGGATCACGTAGATAATTCACTAAGTTACAAGCATGCATTTGGGAATTACAAAAAAATAAGACGGGGTTCGAATCACCAACCTCAAGATTAGATTAATGAGTGCTAGGCTAGAGAATCGACAAGCAAAAACACACGAAATTCCCCTGTGCAAATGATCCCCACATAAAAATAACGAGAACAAATATAAAAAATATGGTTGTGAAAGTGAAAAGGTGGGAAAATATGAAATGAGGGAAGTTTTTGAATTTAAAAATGGTTCAGGCCTTTAAAACCCTTCAGTTCGTGTGCCAGTCGACGATGCTCACTTATGTCGCCGACCATTCGGTGATGTGTCGAATGGCTCTTTTGTCTGCCGAGTTTTACAGAACACCAACCTTTTGGTTGGTCCAAACGGCAGTCCAGATCAGGCTCGCCGACCTATTCAGTGAGTCACCGATTGGTGCCTTGGCTCGCCTAATTGCTCCTATTAGCAAAATTTTGACTTTTCAACCTACACATTTAACACCCGTTATTCAAACATCAATAATGAAAGCTAAAAACTTAGGTTGTCTTCCAAGAAGTGCCTTATTTAACGTTGTGGCACGAAGAAGATACACTTTCATGATTCATTCTTTGGGTTAACCATGGTATCACTCAGTAATCTTCTGTTTGGCCTTGGGTTCAAATGAGTCGACATTTGACCCATTTGTGTTTCCAGCTGCTTAATCGATAACGAGTGTGAAGTAACTGTTTGGTTCATAGTTGAGACATCATCTTTCATTTCTTTTAGCTCTTTGTCTGACCCTTCAACTTTGTTGAGAATGAGTGCAAGCATATCTTCAGTGTGGAAATTTTCAGGATCAGCCCTTTGCTCTTTTGGCTTTTGACGCTATTGGGGAGGTACATATCTCTCTTTTTCCCCGTCCTTCATTCTCCAATTTGTACCATGGTCGCGCCATTCTCTATCACGGTCTCTCCAACCGTCATCACGCTCTCTATTCCAACCTTGTTTTCCACCCGACCTTGGATAATTCGGACGGAAACCTCCTCCTTGATTTGCTAGGAAGTGTACCTCCTCATTGTACATAGCTTCAAATTTCGCTTCATTGAGATTCACTCCACTAACTCCAACTGGATTCACAGCTTTAGAACCACTACCCATGACATGTTTTGACAAATGATCCATTTGGGTCATCATTTTAGCCATGTTTTCATCCTATTCTTGGTCCTTTTCTATTTGCTCCTTTGTCATCTTGAAGTTCAAAGGTGACACTTGTTCTTCCCTAGTGTACCAAGCACGATTAATCTTTGTCATCCCATCAAGAAGAGTAGATGCTATTTCAAACGGCTGTTGCATAATTCCTCCTTGGACAAGCTGGTCAGTCACACCCTTGTTAACCGAATCTAGACTCCGGTACAAATGTTGTAACAACACGTTGTTTGGGAGTTTGTGAGTTGGACATTGGAGCAACAACTTATGAAACCTCAACCACGTCTCATGAATTTTTTCACTATCTAATCTTTTGAAGCCCTGAATATTATCTCTCAACGCCATCATCTTCGAAGGAGAGAAAAACCTTACATAGAATGCATCAGTGAGCTCATCCCAAGAAGTAATTGAGTCCCTTGGTAAGTCGGCTAACCACTTTGTAGCCTCACCCATGAGAGAAACCAAAGGGAGCAACCGAACTCGTACTGACTCCTGAGATATGTTCTTGAATGAAAATGGCCCACACACGTCTACAAAGTTTCGGATGTGGTCATGGGGATCCTCATGAGCCAGCCCTCCGAATAAACCCTTTATTTGCAACAACTGCAGCATGGTGTTAGTCACGTGAAATACCGCATTGCCCACAACCAGAGACAACCGAATAGCACCCGCGGTTCCCAAATGATCTTCATTGACATCGTGCAAGTTACCGATGTCATCATTGTGTCCAAGTTGGCTAGCATTGCTTTCGTTAACACTCATCTCGTCACCTGTTCAAGAGTAGCCAACAACAAACAAAAGTGAATTGGTTCAACTACAACACAATCAACTCACAACTAGACTTCACTAAAAGAATTCTAAACATCACTCCTAGCAGCGGCGCCATTTTTTGATAACGATCAACAAACTTCATCCAATTCTAAGTGTAGGCGGTCACAATCAAGTATAAATCCAACGAAGAGTTAAGGTCGATCCCACATGGAGTGATACGGTAGAGAATTCAATTGCAAAGTGAAATGAGTGTTCTAGTCGGTTATAGGAATAGACATTTTCAAAACAATTAAATTAAATTTTCAGGGTTTGACAACTAGTGCCAATTGGGGGAATTAGAGTGAAAATTATCAAATACGAAAAAAGGAGAGTAATCAATTAGAGGGATCCTTGGGGATGTGATCGATTAACCACCAATTTTGCTATATAGGTGATTATTATTTACTGAAAGTCGTTAAATCTTAGTGGGTAGGCTAGGCTTTAAGTGTAACAACTATTTTTCAATCAACTATTACGAATCAAGTGAGTTCTCTCTAACCTCGACAAGCCCAACAATCTAAACATTCCAAAACCTCAATTAATATACTCTCGCTCGAGCTACATTAGTAGCATTGAATTCAAACCCACTTTCTCAAGCTGAATATACAATAACTCAATCACTACAATAATTAATTGATCACTTTAATTCTAAAACCTCTTTCTCAAGCAAGCATAGAACACTAAGCTAGAACTGTATTTGCAACTACAATTCATATGTGAAAACTCAACTATCAATTGAACCCACTTCAAATCAACAATCACATCAGTAAATACCAACACCCATAAGAGAATTGAGAGAATTAATCACATAATCACACCCTCAAGAATGGAGGTTTTAGCCAAATATTATAAAAAGCAAGAAAATGTTACCAACTATGTTCTCCATTAGTTTGGGTAACAAATTGCAGGTCTTCACAATGCTAAAAATTAGTCCAAAATCCAAACCCAACCCTAAATTTCTACTCAAAAACTCTAAGAAAAGTGTTAGGGATCAAAAATCCAATGTAGGAATTCTCAAACACTCAGAAATATCGCTCAAAATTTTGGAACTCCTGAAACTATTTTAAATATCACATTTATACCTTCACAAATTTTTGGTTTTGGAGCCATTCGGCGGAATTAGTCGAGTGTCACCGACCAGGTCGATGATGCACCAAATGTCCCTTTCCATCGCCTTCTTGACTTGACTCTTCACCATTCATCTTCTGTAACTTTAGGCGATCAGGATCTCCATCGCCGATCCAAATGGCGGTTCGCCGAAATGCCATTTCCATCGCCGAGTTGGCTTTTTCCCAGGGCTCACACACTGTAATTTTTGGTGAGATGAAGGACCACTTGGCCACTCGCCGAGTGTTCTTAGCGATCATTAGTCTTCCTTGTCTTCATCTTTTTCATCTTTTTCGCTCCTTTGGTAATGTCCTTGCCTTGTTCTTTTGCCTTCATTGCTGCAAATTAGCATTTAAGCATCAGTTTAGCGCATAGAATAGGCATTGAGGACACTAAAACTATGAATATTAAGCCCTAAATGAGTCGAAATCCAAGAGTCATCACTTTTTCTTCCTCAATTCACATAACACTTGTCATAAACATGTTTAAGGATCAATGCAAATGACATGTTAACATAATTAATGAGTAGATGGCCATTCCCATATCAATGCACAATTCAAAACAACCCAATTGTGATACAACATCAACAATGAATCAATAAATTTTTCCAATCATTCTCAACACATCAATATATAATCAAGTTATCTTTTATTACGTTTTTTCCCTCATTAGGATCATTCAATATGAGAAAGTCAATCTATCATAAAGTTCCATTACTCCCCAATACATACCAGAAGGACATACACAATTCCATACACTTAACAAGGGTCGATAAATCCACTTGCCTCAATTAATCTAACAATCACTCCGGGACTTGAGTCTTCCCCCTTTGCTAGGCTTCCAAATAAATGCAATCTATCCAAATAAATAATCAAAATAAGATTTTTAAACTAACAACATCCATATTGTCATATGTCTAGCCAAGATTCAAAAATACACCCAAATCTATAATCAAACTCCTAATCTTGATGCCAATTAATTTGTCCAGTTTCATATTTCTTAAATTTAAGTCTTAATTTCTCCAAAAAATACAACCCTAATAATTAATTACATCTACCAATATATCAAAGCTTAAAGTCATAATGTGATACCATACAGTAAATACCAACATAGATTCAAGTTTAAAAAATAGAAGAATTTCAACTACGGAAAAGAATGGAAAATATGCTGTAGCTAACCTATATATTAATTAATAATTCATCATATATTTTACCTATAATTGCCTACTGATTGCTCCCCATTAATCTCAATCATTGACCTAAGTCCAATTTCTAACACAACTTAATGAATATCAATAGCACTTTCATTCAATCTGCACATCAACATGTTAGTAATAAATTTCCTTCTAAAATCAATATATGTGTACAGGAATAAAATCATGGTTAAATCTTTGTGTTTACCTTATAGGCTAGTGCTTTCCGTGTATGTAGTTATATTTCTTCGTCGTGCAGGTGGAAGTCCTAGTGGGTTGTGGTGAGACAAAAGAACTATTAACCCCCAATTAATCTTAATTCATCTCTGTACATGGGCCAAGTTACTTGGGTATTAGGTGAATTATGGACTTGACCCATTAACCACAAACTAAGTTAATCATTTAAAATTTACCCGCTAATTAAATAACCGTAGTGAAACAAATAGTTCTAAAATTTCCACACCAACTTCATCGACTGATAAGAAATGACTCGGAGCAACTATTGATAGGTGTAAATGGTAATTTTATAAAATTTTTAAGAAATGATTTTATGATAACGCTCAACTACACTTCATCCGATTCTAAGTGCAGGCTGTCGCAATCAAGTATAAACCCAACAAAGAGTTGGGGTCGATCCCACTGGGAGTGATACGGTAAAGAATCCGATTACGAAGTGAAAGGAGTGTTCTAAACGCTTGTAGAAGTAGATATTTTCTAAATAATTAAAGTAAATGGCAGGGTTTTGACAATTAATGTCAATTGGGGGGTGGGGGGATTTGAGTGAATAACTAACAACTTCGAACAATTAGGACTAAACAAGTAGAGAGGGATCCTTGAGAGTGTGATCAATTGAATGCCAATTTCGCTAGATGGGTAATTACTACTTACTAAAAATCGTTGAATCTTAGTGGGTAGGCTAGGCTTTAGGTGTAATAGTAATTTCTCAATCAGCTATCACGAATCAAGCGAGTTCTCTCGAACCTCGACAAGCATAACAAATATAAACAACCCAATTCGTCAATTAATTTACTATTTCAAGCTAGATTGGTAAGATTGAATTTAGACCCACTTTCTCAAGCTTAGTCTACAATAACCCAATCACTACAATCATCAATTAATAGTTTTAACACTAAAATATTTTTCACAAGAAAACTTAGAATTGTATTTGCAACTACAATTCATCAATTAAAACTCAACTATCAATTGAACCCACTACAAATTAACATCAAAATTAGTAAATACTAACACTCATAATCTAATTGAAGCATTTAATCACATAATAACACCCCCAAGAATGGGGTTTTTAGCCACACATTATAAAGAGCAAGAAATAGTTACCACCTATGTTTTCCATCAGCTTTGATAACAATCTACAAGTCTTCGAAACGCACAAATTGAATTTCAAATCAAATAAACCCCAAATCTCTACTCAAAAAAGTCAAAGAATAGTGTTAGGGATCAAAAACCCAAAACTAGACAATGTGGGAATTCTCTAAACTTCAGAACTCCTTTTCTCCTTTTTAAAATCGCATTTATACGTTCCCAAATTTTCAACTTCGAAACCATTCGGTGAAATAAGTTGAGCTTCACCAACCAGGTCGGCGACTCATCGAGTACTCCTCTCCATCGCCTTCTTGGCTTGGCTTTTCCACTCTTTTCTTCTGTGACTTTAGGCGATCAAAACTTCTATCGCTGATCCATTCGGCGCATCATTGAAACTCCAATTTCCTCACCGAGTTGGCTTTGTCCATAGGCTGCCTGGTGGAACTTTTGGCGAGCTGAAGAGCCACTCATTGACTTCAGAACTCCTTTTCTCCTTCTTCAGCCTTTTTAGCTTTTTCGCTCCTTTTTTCCCAGTAATGTCCTTGCCTTGCTCTTTTGCCTTCATTGTTGTAAATTAGCATTTAATCAGATTTCAAATCACTTTTCACATTCCTAATCACTTAGAGAAATTAGAATGAGATTCCAAGAGGAGAAAAACTAGGTTTTCAAGCTTACTCAAGATTCATTGATTTTTGCCAAGAACATTGTTCTTTCCAGGTATGTAAGGCTTCTCATAGTGTTGGAATTATTTGTCCTCACGCTCTACATCTATATTTATTCAAGAAATTGTTAAATCTAAAGTATCCGTCCATGATTCTTGGTATTGAATTTCGTTCTTTAAATATTGAAGTTGATTTTCTTGTTCTTTTTAGAATCTTGTTATGTCATCCCTGCTTGAATCACATAAATCCTATGAATTTGTAAAGTAATGTTGAAAAATGAATCGTGTGAAAGTTTTCATGTATTGACTTTGGGTTTGAGAAACAAGAAGAGTTTTGGAGAAATTTCCCTATTCTAAACTAATTTGAAGCTTTAATTTTACCAAAAGAATTCGTCAAAAATTGCTGGGGAAGGGGTGGGTGGTGCGCCACCAGTACGCCCAAAAGCATCCCCAGTACTTTGAGGCCTTGGGCGGCGTGCCAATAGTGCGCCCAAACTCAGCCCCAGTACTTTGGGGCATGGCGCGGTGTGCCACCAGTACGCCAGGCGTCGTTAGGGTAATTTTTTCTTGTTTCAATTAGTGCATGTTCCTATATGTCGTGATTATGTTTCCCCTCTCTTTATTAACTCCTATAAACTTCTTTTACCTCTAAAAATCCCTACATATCCTAGTTACAAGTCTCCGGGTTTATTTAAAGTTAAAGTAAATATATATATATATATATATATATATATATATATATTATATACTCATATTGATCTTGGGCTTGAAAGATAAATTCATAAGTGCATGTTCTAAGAATGTAAGTATGTCTAAAATTTTGGAAAGTACTTCAGTAAAGTAAAACGTCCCTTCTTTGTAAAGGGTTAATTGAACATAAAGTTATATTGATTATTTTGGGAGTAGTATAGAGCACCGAATTGGGTTAAAGTCTTGTATAACTCAAAAGTCCCATAAAACTACGTAGCCAGCGTAGGATATGATAGCATTGATTCTTCATGCGACTCCTCACTGCACCTGAGAAGGCCTATTAGATGAATCCATAGTAACAAGTTCATCCTATACCTTGACAAGGTATAAGATGACTCTTGCAACGTGGAAAACATGTTGTATCATTGCTAGACTTATAGTAATGGTTGTCAGTTAGAGAAACTCCCCACAAGTAAAGTATATTATTTTCATATTGCACTTACTGCACATCTTATTAAAAATCTCAAATGGTTTACACTTCATTTTCATGTATAGATTTAGTTGAGTTGCTTTCATTTCAATCATGCAATTCAATTTCTGTTTTACTTAGCCATATTACATACTCGTACATTCAATGTACTGACATCATTAGACCCGCATCTTTTATGATGCAAATACAGATGTTCAGGATCATCAACATGCATTTCGTTGAGTACATACTCGTATATAACTTTGAATTAACTACAAAAGATATGCTATTAGGAATGCCATTTTTAGAAAAATTATACCCACATGTAATAACAAAAACACACTGGTGGTTCACAACACCGTGTAAACAAAAAATAGGAGC
>JAJONQ010071081.1:0-12029 GCA_036250385.1 Solanum microdontum
ACTGCTCAAAGTTGGCCAAAAACTCACTGATTTCCACACTTGGCCGAATTTCCAGATTCTGAATTTTTTTCCAAAAATGACTACTTCCAATTTCAAGCTTCTTCATATTCATTTTAAATTGTCGGATGTTACAAGTGTGTATATGTGTTGAGATCAATTCTTAAGTGTGGGAAGTATATTAGATGTGAACTAAGGTTATAAGGGACTTCTAGTATATGAAGAGTTTTTGTGGCCTAATGCCAAGAAAATAAAAGTTCGTGAAGCCTCCTTTCCGATTTCTTCAACCATTCGTCGATCCAAGTTAAGTGCTAAAAGTTATACCTATTTACCGGGCAATACGTATTTTGCGCGATCCACCGCGCGAAGTGGATGTGCGCCGCATGATCGCACGACAAAGATAGTGCTACTGCTAGGTGTACGTTATCACAACCCAAAGTATACCCTAGTCGTAACATGGCGTATATGACCCCGAGAGACCCTATACAAGCCACTTAGCATACATATACAAGATAATAGTATCTTAAAGAATTCAAAAGACAATTTATACCATAAAAATAGTTTGAAAAAAGTAGAGGAAGTCTAACATAAGTCTCAAAGCCATCTATTATATCATAGGAGTAATTGGGACATAACCCATACATCACATACAAAATATAAAATATAAAGACATAAAGAAATAAAAGAGTCTCGGTCCTCAGAATATATGAACTCACCAATCTTCAAAATCTAAAAGGGCTCACTAGCCACGAGTATGGGAGGTAGGAGCGTCTAACCCTACATTAGTAAAATAATGTAGGCAAGAGAATGTGTTAGTACATGGAATGTACCAAGTATGATAGCAATGCATAAGAGTCATGAAATCATGCTAAAAAAAATTATATGACATGCAATGACCAAGTTAAATCAATAAAATAGCATGTTTGAAAACATAAGTCATAATCATGATCAATGCAAGCTAAACATCATTAAACACATTTGAGATACTTCTAGAAGTAACCTTAGTTCATTATTGTGGGAAGTTTGTTGTAACACCCCAGATTCGAGAAAGACGAAAATGCAGATTTTCAGAAGTTGCAAGTGTCAACCCACGGCCCGTAGATGGGACCACGGACCATAGGTGTGGTCGGTGGTTGATAACCTTAATACAGATCAGAAAGCCCAGGACCACGGCCTGACCTACGGACCATCGGTCAGACCACGGTCTGTGGTTAGGGATCCATAGTTTGTTGCCCTAGTTACACTTCTCTAAATCCAGACAATGGACCATCGGTCAGACCACGATTTGTTGGTCAGGGTCCGTAGGTCGTGGTTGACTTTTAGCTTAGGGGTAATTGGGTCTTTTCCTAATTATTTTATACCTAACTACGTCGTTTTGGTCAGTTTTAGCCTAATATTCTAGTCAGATATTACACTAAACGATTATTCACCAAAACTCACTAGAACTTAGAGCGAAATAAAGGAGAAAGAGTCGACCAACCCCTCAGGATCAAGCAGAAGATTTTCTTCAGTTCAGCCCCAAAATCCAAAGGACTTCTCCGTGAATTTCGGCACCAGGTATGTGGGATTTCACTAGTGGGTTCCTTTCATCCACTAGGTCCCAAGAATTCAGTCAGATTCTTGATTTGCTATATCTTGCTTAGACCTAGGGTTTCTAAAACCTTATATATTGGTTGTGATTTAGTTGTTGTAGTGTTCTTAATTAGATTATCATGTTTTCTTGGAAAGTTTGCTTAGTTCCTTGCATGAAACTCAGAACCCTAGTTGTGTACATTCTCTTAGTTCATGAATTACACTTGCTAGGTCAGTTAAACAGATAAACATGCTCCAGTTTTCGAATGTTACATCGTTAGTCTTAAATGTTGCATTCTTATATTTGCATGTCAGAATATTGAGCAATCCAGTATTTTAGTTATGTTGTGTCATACACATTTCCAATTGGGAATATGCTTAGCACCGAGTTGGATTAGGGTTCATTGTACCCTCATAGTCCCAAAATAATGTGCCCCCATAAGTTTATAAGTCCTCTATGAGGGCATCAGATTTAGTGATCACGCCAGTCATGCCTTTATACCTCTGGAAAGGTATATTGGGTTCTCTCGATGGGGCGTATACATCGGACTCCACGTCTGGCTCACGTGGTTTTACGTCGGTTAATTATAGCTCCCACAGTCAGACTTCTAGTGCAGTTGACCAAGTTTTCAGTTATACTTCAGTATTCAGTCAGCATGTCATGTTCATGATTTAGCACTTGGTCATTGCAATCAGTTTAACCTCCAGTTATATTTCAGCATTTACATTTTGTTCAGATTATATCATTGTTCATCTATTATTTTCTCAGCTTAGACCTTTGTTCAACTATATTATATATCTTGCATGCTTAGTACATTCCAAGTACTGACGCATACTCTACGCTACATCCTTTCATGATGTAGGTTCATGTACTCAGCATCCAGATCACGCATAGATCGGTTCCCGATCCGTATTCAACAACTTCAGTGGTGATTCCTTATACTTTGAGGACAATAGATATATTTTTCATATTCAGTCTTTCATTTCAGTGTTAGTTTTGCTAGAGTTAGCTGGGGGCATGTCCCATCAGCTCTATTCAGTAGAGGCTTTTCCAGACAAAGCATTAGATTTCTCTTTAGCTTGTGGGTGATCGTTTAGTATCACTAAACTCTTAGCAAGTTTTATATATTCAGAGCAGTTTTTGGTATTCCTCACTTTAATTTATCAATTATTTAGTTTCTGCATAGTATCTCTTTATTCATTTGTTTTAGTATGCTTATGATATGCCAACTTCAGCTTGGGGTCACTTGTGATCCTAGGTCCCATGTTTACATCAAGGGGGTAGCCTCGGGGCGTGACAAACTTTGTATCAGAGCATTTGGTTCAAGAGCCCTAGGATGTCTGAAAGCCGCACTAAGTAGAGTCTCTTTCATGGGTGTGAAGTGCACCACATCTAATGAGAGGGAGGCTATAGAGTGTTTTAGGAAAAACTTCACTTTCTTGTTATTATTATCGTGCGTAGGTATGATCTCCTTTCTAATTCGTTGTTATGTGTTTCAGGTCATGCCTCTTCATAGAGGTAATGCACGGAATGCTAATGCACGCAATGCTAACGCAGTTTCTCTAGTCCCGAACCATGAGGTTATGAATGCAGAATTTTGGAATGAGATCTAGGTCTTGGCTCAGAGTGTAGCTAACCAAAATAATCAGCAAGTCTTAGTACCTACTAACACTAATAGTAGATCAGTTGCAGCCAGGGTTTGAGATTTTGTTCCGATGAATTTGCCTGAGTTTCTAGGGTCGCAGGTTGGTGAGGACCCACAGAACTTCATTGATGAGGTTAAGAAAATTTTGGAGTGATGCAAGTGACTGGTAATGATAGGGTGGAGTTGGCATCCTACCAGGTTAAGGATGTGGCTCACATATGGTTCATGTAGTGGAAGGAAAACAGTGGTGAGAATGCATCTCCTGTGACCAGGGATTGTTTTACTGGAGCTTTTATAGAAAAGTTATTCCCAAGAGAGTTGAGAGAAGCTAAGGCACAAGAGTTTATGAACTTGAAGTAGGGTTCAACGTCGGTCCAAGAGTATGGATTGAAGTTAACTCAACTCTCCAAGTATGCTCCACATATGGTTGCCGATCCGAGGGCAAAAATGAGTTAGTTTCTGTTAGGGTATCCGACTTGGTGAAGACAGAGTGTATGAATGCTATGTTGTTAGAGGATATGAATATCTCAAGGCTTATGGCTCATGCTCAGTAGGTTGAAAGAGATAAGCTTAGGGAAATGGCTAAGGACAACAAGAAGGCTAGAACAGGGAATTATGAATACTCTCAGCAGAAACCGGGTGGTGGAAATCGCTCGCAGTTTCATTAGAGGTCTATATCCCCAGTATCTTCATCAGCTAGTGATCCATCCCCCAGGTTTTGATAGGATCAGAAAGGTAGGGCATCAAGCTCTAAGTCTCAAGGGAGTAATTCAGGTAATAGGACTTTCCCAACTTATCCAAAGTGTGGTAAAAACCATCCGGGAAAGTGTCTTGCAGGGAAGGAATGATGTTTTGGGTGTGGTTAATCTGGCCATAGGTTGAAGGATTACCCTTTTGCCAAGTAGGGGCAATGAGGTAATAATAATAGGGCTCAGTCACAACTCTAGCAACACCAGCAGGTCGCCCAACTCAGCAGGGTACTTCATCTCGTACAGGTGGCGGTCAGTGCCAGAATAGGTTGTATGCTCTCCAGGCTCGCCTGGATCACGAAGATTCTCCTGATGTGGTCACTGGTACGTTACAAGTCTTTCATTTAGATATTTATGCATTGTTAGATCCAGGGGCTACATTGTTTTTTGTAACTCCCTATATAGCAGTAAACTTCAGTGTCAATCCAGAAACTCTTTCAGAATCCTTCTCAGTCTCTACTCCAATTGGTGACCCAGTTATAGCTAGATGGGTATACATAAATTGCCATGTCACGGTCTCTCAGAAAGTCACCTCAATAGACCTTGTAGAGTTAGAAATGGTAGATTTTGATATCATTCTAGGCATGGATTGGTTACATTCATGTTATGCCTCCGTCGATTGTAGAACTAGGATCATTTGGTTTCAGTTTCCAAATGATCCAGTCTTAGAATGGAAGGGTAGTAGCTTAGTGTCTATGGGTCGATTTATCTCTTATCTTAAGGCTAAAAAAATGATTTCCAAGGGGTATATATATCATCTTGTTCGGGTTAAGGATTCAAACTCCGAAACTCCAACACTTGAGTCAGTCCAGTAGTAAATGAGTTTCCAGAAGTATTTCCAGAAGATCTTCCCAAAGCTCCTCTTGAAAGGGAAATTGACTTCGGAATAGATCTCCTTCTAGATACACAACCTATATCAATTCCTCCTTACAGAATGGCTCCAACTGAGCTTAAATAATTGAAAGAGCAGTTGAAAGACCTTTTAGATAAGGGCTTCATAAGACCCAGTATCTCTCCATGGGGTGCTCCAATCTTGTTCATGAAAAAGAAAGATGGGTCGCTCAGAATGTGCATTGACTATCGGTAGTTGAACAAGGTCACAATCAAGAATAAGTATCCCATCCCCAGGATTGATGACTTGTTCGACCAACTTCATGGTGCTAGTTATTTTTCTAAGATAGATCTCAGATCCGGCTATCATCAACTCAGAGTCAGAGATAGTGACATTCCGAAGATAACCTTCAGAACTCGGTATGGTCATTATGAATTCGTAGTCATGTCTTTTGGACTAACAAATGATCCTGCAGCTTTCATGGACTTAATAGACAGGGTGTTCAAACAATATTTGGACTTGTTCGTCATCACCTTTATTGATGATATCCTCATTTATTCTCGGAATGAGGAGGAGCATGCGACACATCTGAGAGTTATTCTGCAAACTCTCAAGGATTTCCAGCTATTCGCTAAGCTTAGTAAATGTGAACTCTGGTTACAGTTTGTTGCTTTCCTTGGTCATGTAGTATCTAGCGAAGACATCCGAGTGGATTCTCAGAAAATAGAGGCAATAAAGCAATGGACCAGACCCACCTCTCTAACAGATATCAGAAGTTTCTTGGGTTTGGCAGGTTATTACAGGAGGATTGTATAAGGATTTCATCCGTAGCCTCCCCATTGACCAAGTTGACTCAGAAAAAGGTTTAGTTTCAGTGGTCAGATGAGTGTGAGAAAAGCTTTGTAGAATTGAAGACTAGGTTGACTACAACACCTGTCTTGACTTTACTAGATGGTTCAGACGGTTATGTGATTTATTGTGATGCATCCAGGGTTGGCCTGGGTTGTGTGTTGATGCAACGAGGTAAGGTCATATCTTATGCTTCTAGACAGCTTAAGGTACATAAGAAAAATTACCCGACTCATGACCACGAGCTCGCAACCGTAGTGTTTTCCCTAAAGATTTGAAGATATTACTTGTATGGTGTCCACGTTGATGTGTTCACAGATCATAAGATCCTCCAGTATATGTTTACCTAGAAAGAGTTGAATCTTCGTCAGAGGAGATGACTTGAATTCCTCAAAGAGTATGGCATGAATATGCTTTACTATCCTGGTAATGCCAGTGTATTAGTGGAGGTTAAGAAAAAACAAGATAGTGATCCTATATTACTTCCGCTGAAGGGTGTAGTTTATCAGCATAAGGCTGAGATTTTCTCCCAAGGGGGAGATGGTGTGATTCGTTACTAAGGTCACTTATGTGTTCCTAATGTGGGTGAGTTAAGGCAACAAATTTTTACAGAAGCTCATAACTCCAGGTATTCATTCATCCAGGTGCCACTAAGATGTACCGTGATATGTAGGAAGTGTTTTGGTGGAACTGTATGAAGAGGGACATAGCAAATTTTGTGGCTAAGTGTCCAAATTGCCAACAGGTTAAGGTAGAACATTAGAAACCATGAGGTATGGCTCAAGAGATTAACATTCCGACATGGAGGTGGGAAGTGATAAACATGGACTTTATTATAGATTTACCTCGTACTCGCAGACAACAGGACTCCATTTGGATAATAGTAGACAGAGTTACTAAGTCCGCTCACTTTTTGGTTGTCAAGACTACAGATTCAGCGGAGGACTATGTTAAAATCTACATCCATGAGATAGTCAAGTTGCATGGGGTTCCTTTGTTTATCATCTCAGATAGAGGTCCTCAGTTCACCTCTTATTTCTGGAAGTCGTTTCAGAAAGGTCTTGGTACCCAGGTGAATCTCAGCACAACATTTCATCCATAGATGGATGGCAAGGCAGAGCGTACCATACATACCTTAGAGGACATGTTGAGAGATTGTGTGATCGACTTCAAGGGAAGTTGGGATGATCACCTTCCTCTTATAGAGTTCACATATTCTAGTATTAAGATAGCCCCTTATGAGACACTATATGGTCGTATATATAGATCTATGATTGGTTGATTTGAAGTAGGTGAAACAACATTAATTGGGCCAGATTCAGTTCATGAAGCTATGGAAAAATTTTAGCTCATCAAAGATAGAATTAAGATAGCTTAGAGTCATCAGAAATCCTATGCAGATGTAAGGAAAAGGGACTTAGAGTTTGAAATCGATGATTGGGTTTTCTAGAAGGTGTCACCTATGAAGGGGGTGATGAGATTTGGTAAGAAAGGGAAGCTCAGTCCCAGTTATGTAGGTCCTTATAGGATCCTGAAAAGGGTTGGTAATGTGGCTTATAAGTTAGAGCTGCCAGTAGAACTAGCAGCGGTTCATCCAGTTTTTCACATTTCCTTGTTGAAGAAGTGTGTGGGTGATTCGGCATCTATAGTACCATTAGAGAGTGTGGCTGTGAAGGATAGTCTCACTTATAAAGAGGTGCCAATCGAGATTCTTGATCATTAAGTTCGTAGGTTGAGAAATAAAGAAGTCGCTTCAATGAAGGTTTTCTGGAGGATTCAGTCCGTAAAGGGAGCTACTTGGGAAGTAGAAGCAGCCATGAAAGCCAAGTATCATCATCTTTTTCCTTTCGATTCCATTTCAGTTTGAGGTAATAGTTCCTCTCCAATCTCTTAGTTACTCTTGAATAAAATTCAGTCTCAGTATCTTGTTCCTTCAATTGTACTTTCATTTCAGCATATTTGCATGTTCTTGGAGCTCAATTTAGTTAGATATCAGTTTCTACTGCTTAGTGGTAGGGGTTGCAAATCCTTCCCTCCATACTTGGCTAGTTTAGACTTCATTCGAGGGCGAATGTTCCCAAGGGGGATATAATGTAACACCCCAAATTTGACAAAAACAAAAATGAATATTTTCAAAAGTTGCAGGTGTCGACCCACAAAGGCCACCCACGGACCGTGGATGGGACTAAAGACCGTAGGTGTAGTCCGTGGTTGATAACCTCCACACTACCAGAAAGCCTAGGACCACGACCAGACCTACAGACCGTCGATCAGACCACGGTTTGTGGTTCGAGGCCCCAGTTATACCTCTCTAAAGCCAGATGACGTACTTGCAGGACGAGCTGTCGATCAGGGTCCGTAGGTCGTGGTTGACTTTTAGCTTAGGAGTAATTGGGTCTTTTTACTAATTATTTTATACCTAAACTTCATCGTTTTGGTCAATTTTAGCCTAATATTCTAGTCAAATATTATCCTAAACGATTATTCACCAAAACTTACCAGAACTTAGAGCATAAAAGAGGAGAAAGAGTCGACCAACCACTCAGGAACAAGCATGAGATTTTCTTCAGTTCAACCCTGAAATCCAAAGGACTTCTCTGTTAACTTCGTCACTAGGTATGTGGGATTTCACTAGTGGGTTCCTTTCATCCACTAGGTCCTTTGAATTCAGTCAAATTTCTGATTCGTTATATCAGCTTAGACCTAGGTTTCTAAAACCTTAGATATTGGTTGTTATTTAGCTATTATAGTGTTCTTAATCAGATTCTCATGTTTTCTTGGAAAGTTTGTTTAGCTTGCATGAAACTCAAAACCCTAGTTGTGTAGATTCTCTTAGTTCATGAATTACACTTGATAGGCCAGTTAAACAGATAAACATGCTCCAGTTTTTGAATGTTACATTGTCAGTCTTAAATGTTGCATTCCCATATTTGCATGAGCTATCCAGTATTTTAGTTATGTTGTGTCATACACATTTCCAGTTGAGAATAGGCTTAGCACCGAGTTGGATTAGGGTTCAACATACCCTCATAGTCCTAGAACTATGTGCCCCCGTAAGTTTATAAGTCCCCTATGAGGGCATCAGATTTAGTGATCACGCCAGTCATGCCTTTATACCTCTGGCAAGGTATATTGGGTCCTCTCGATGGGGCGTATACATCAGACTCCACGTCTGGCTTATGTGGTTTTATGTCGGTTAATTGTAGCTCCCACTGTCAGACTTCTAGTGCATTTGACCAAGTTTTCAGTTATACTTCAGTATTCAGTCAGCATGCCATGTTCATGATTTAGCACTTGGTCATATCATTAGTTTAACTTCCAGTTATATTTCAGCATTTACATTTTTCTCAGATAATATCATTGTTCATTTATGTTTTTCTCAGCTTATACCTTTGTTCAAGTATATTATATATCTTGCATGCTCAGTACATTCTAAGTACTGACGAATACTCTGCGCTACATCATTTCATGATGTAGGTTCATGTACTCAGCATCCAGATCACACATAGATCGGTTGCCGATCCGTATTCAATAACTTCAGTTAAAGTATGTAACACCCTAAAAAAAAATTGAGCTAAGACTAGAACCATCCTTCGTAGTGAGTAAGTTTTACCAAGGAATTTAAATGTTTCCTAAGTTTTAAGGTCACTATATGTAGCACCTTGTGTTCCAAAAAGAACTAGACAGAATTCACTCAAGTCATTCCTAAGTTCTTCTAAGTTTTGGGTCAAATTCAAATGACCATAA
Source organism: Solanum microdontum (assembly GCA_036250385.1). Taxonomy (NCBI): domain Eukaryota; kingdom Viridiplantae; phylum Streptophyta; class Magnoliopsida; order Solanales; family Solanaceae; genus Solanum; species Solanum microdontum. Next base: position 9,393 of record JAJONQ010071081.1, read on the forward strand.
CCATTAGTACAAGATGATTTAGGTGGCCCATAAGATATTAAATGTAAGGTCTTTGAATTATCTTTCCAACGCCACTGAGTTTGCTAAATTTTGTGCTCGTATGACGGAGATATGCTTTAAGTCGGGCCGTCCAAATAAGGAAAGTTACCCAAAAATAGTAAGGGTTATTTTGGTCTTTTCCTTATCCAATCAGATTTAATTCATTTTAGTAAGGTTTTAGGGGTCTTATCTGATTAGGTTTAGTTTTATAATCCTAATACACGCCTAGGGTTTTAGTTGAGAGTTCAAGAAAAGTAAAGAAGAGAAAAGAGGAGAAAAAAAAGGAAAGGATCAAGGCGTTCGTCGAGGTTCTTGAGTTTTGATGCAGATTTTCAACATGGATATGATCCCTAAGATGTATTTAAGCTTCCATAGTATTGGGTTTGTTCACTCACGCACCAATCATGTTAATTTCAACATTAAATTCATTCTAGAGAGTTGAAGGTTTGATGTTCTGGAATTGTGTTCATGAAATTGGCTTTCGTTCTTGAGTTAAGATGAGATTGATGAGTTCTCGAAGAAATTGTGTCGAATATAGAGTTGTGTTTGATTAAATTCTTGTGTACATGTATTTGGTATCTGAATCTAAAGAAAAATTGAGAAAAAAAATTGATTTTTTGTAAATTGGGGTTAGAAAACGAGGAAGAAAAAGTCAGACTAAATAAGTACCAGGTCCGCAACGCGGAACAGTACCGGAGCTATTCCTTCAGAGTGAACTTTCCACTCCGAGTCATGGAGAGAACGCGGACTCCAATGTTTCAAAAATTATTGCACGACCAAATATTAAAATGTATCTCTGCATCACGAACTTGCTCCCAGACACTGTTTTCTTCACCGTTTCTCTTGATTAACTATCTAAAATTGATTTAATCATTACGATATCTTTCCTACCATAAATAATAACCTTGAATTCATTATTCAAATTCAAGGTAGAGCTAAGAGTTGAGTCTAGAGAGTTCTTTTGAGTTTTTTGAGAAAGTCCTTCTGAGTTTTTGGCGAAGTCTTCTACAATTTCTAATAACTTGTTTCAAGACTAGAGTAAGTGAGTATGAGAATGAGGAAAATGTATTCATGAGTCTACACTATCATCGAGATCCTTCATATCACGAATCATAACTTTTGAATTCATAATTCAAATTCAAGAAAGAGTTAAGAGTAGAGTACAAGAAAGTCTTTGAGTTCAATTGTGAATCCTTGGAGATCAACTATTGATTTGAGCTAAGTTTTGAGGAAGTAATTATGAGAATGAGATGAATCGTATACATGAATTCCATATTGTTATTTAGACCCTCAAGTCGAGTTGTTCTTGCCCATAAATTCTGCATAAACTTCATAAGTTGAGTATCTTTGAGAGGAGTAGTATCTTCAAGTTCTAAGTCTTGAGTATTGAGTTCCTAAAGATTTTGGGATTATATTTCTAATCATGGGGCTACTACATGTTACCCATGAAGGTCCTTGAGTTGAGTAGTTTACGCCCATAATTCTGCATGATCCCTATGAGTCGAACAGTCTTAAGATGAGAGGTATCATTGACTCCTTGAATTGAGTCGTTCACGTCCATAATTCGGCATGAACCCTATTTTAAGAAGTTTTTTGCAAACCTTTTTAAATTTGTTATAAGACTTGAGTATATGAGTTGAGGAAGAGTAGATCTGAGTTCATTTTCTTTAAAATGATATATGAGAACTAAGTATTCCCAAGAGTAAATGTTTTTACATTTAAGATAAGAGGAAACTGAGATTTCCAAAAGAGTTTTGAGTAGTTTGAGTACCATTTCTTTCAAGAGAAAGATTTTTGAGTAGTAATAGCAAAACACAAAAAGAGTTATGTTTTAAACATAATGAGCTAGTTATATTTTAGAAGTAGTATTGAGCACCAATATGGGGTAGAGTTCAAATAACTCACAACCTCAACTATGTAGCCAATGTGGGTAGAAAGGGTCATACTTTTTAGATGATTCCTTAATGCTTTAAGAATAGTCTAGTGGATCTACTTAGTAGTAGGTTCTATACCCCGGCAAATTATACGATTGCCCTGGCAACATGAGGCAACGCATTGTATCATCAAATAACTCATAGTGATGGTTGTCGGTTAGAGAAACTCCCATAGAGATATATTTGGTATTCTTATATACACATAGTTACTTTGTATTTTCATATACAACCAGATTTTATGTTGTATCCTTGCATACAAACTGAGTTGATTTTTACTTTTTTAAAACCTTTCCATATATTGCATATGTATTGTTGCTTTATATTGCGTGGAGTATCTAGCTTTGAGTACCCAGAGTCAAGTATCTTATTATTGAGTTGAGCCTTATTTCCGTGAGTTGAATATCTTATCATTAAGTTGAACTATGTTTCTTTGAGTTAAGTTAGTTGAGAAGAGGTAAGTATGTTTATTTTCCACCAGTTCAAGCTTATGTTTATTGACACGCTCAAATTACACTTCCTTTCAGAAGCATAAGCGATCGTTATCAAGTAAAGAACCCAACTTGTAGGTTGAGGTCGATCCCACGAGGAAAATGGTTTAGACTTTACTTTTAACCAACAATTATAGTCAATTAGTCAAATTATTCCCAGAAACAGGTAATAAAAA
>JAJONQ010071082.1:0-24937 GCA_036250385.1 Solanum microdontum
CCCTTTAAAGTTGACCCTGAAAATCGCATTTTTTGCGATTTTCGAAATTTGATACGGTTGTTCTAAAATTTGGGTTAGACCCATTTCCCACTCAATTTGACCCCCTGAATAAAAATATGAAGTCAAATTTCCGAAATCATGCACGGATTTTGAGATATATGGAAATTACAATTATAGGTGTTACCGAAGCACATTTTCGGACATTTTTGGGGTCGTTTCAAATATTTGGTAAACAGAACTTATCCCAAGAAGCCCAGCGCTTACTCCTACCAGCACTGTTCTTACTCCAAAATAATTTGGCGAAAAATCTAAGAAGATCTTTCAAAACACACTTGGGAGGGGTTATGGCAGCTAGTACATGAATAGGAATTCTTTACAATACACTAGTAACTAAAATTTTCTTACCCCCAAAGGATAACATATTTCCTTACCAAGCTTGAAATTTATCCTTCACCCTTTATGAGATCTACATAATGGGACAACAAAGATATTTGAAAGGAAAATGACCCCTAGATATTCCTGTACAATCTTCTATCACTCTTTCCAAATCTGCAGCAATACTCTAATGAATAAAGAATGAGATTTTTCTTTATTAACTTTCTGACCTGATTGAGCTTCATAATCCTGCAAAATTAATACAATGTTCTTCAATGAAGATTTGTCGACTGAGGCAAAGATAGTAGTGTCATCAACATATGTAAGATGATTAATTTTTGCACTCCACTTTGGTAGACCAAAACCAACAAACCTCACATCATCAAACAAGGCATTCAAAGCCCTAGATAAAGCCTCTTCCAAGAGAATAAATAGAGCAAGAGAAATGGGGTCTCCTTGTTTTCCCCTTTAGTAGAATGAAAGAAGCCCTTGGATTGATCATTAACTCAAAAATCAACAAATATATCAAAGAAACCCATTTTCCTTAGAACTTTCATTAGAAAAAACCAAGAGGCCTGTCATAAGCTTTAGTCATATCCAGTTTAATGATAACATTAGCATGCTTACCCATCTTTCTGATATCTTTAATAATCTCATGAGTCAATAGAACATTTTCAATGATGTTTCTACCTTTTTCAAAACCAGATTGGTTATTTGAAATCAACTTATCGTCTGTGATAAGTTATTCTGAACAAGATCTTGTTGATGAAATTACTCAAAGTAATAGGTCTCTAATCCAATAAAGATTGAGGATTTTTTTTCTTAGATTAGAGTACTAGATTAGTGTGAGTAATGAACTTTGGCAAAGAGTTACCTTGAAAAAAATCTTGTACCATTGTTAATACATCATTTCCAACAAGATTCGTAAAAAATCCCTATAAAACCATCAGGACCACTGGCACTATTACTATTCAAGCTAAAAACAACCATATTTACCTCCTTTAACCCTAGAACTTTAAATAATAATGCATTCTCATCAGCAGTAACATAATTAGCAATATGTCTCAATAAAGTGGCATCCCTCTCTTGGGTAAATTGTTTATGATAGTAATCAATGTCTTTAATAGCTATATTCCCTTCTTCTTCTATCCAGAGCCCGTGGGAAATTTGGATTCTCTTCAGATTATGTTTCTTCCATTTGTTCTTTACTAGACTGTGAAAGAATTTTGTATTTCTATCCCCATTTTTGAAAAATTCATAACCATCCTTTTGTTTCCAAAAGATTTCCTCATAGTGAAGATATTTTTTAAGTTCAACTTGGGCCCTTTGTAACACTGATCTATTTAAGGGATTAGGCTTCTTCAAATAGCTTCTTTTTTATTATAACTATATCCTCTCCGACAATAAGTTGCTTGAAAATATCCCAACTGTAACTTTGTTCCATTTGGTCAAAGCAGTCATGACCCTCTTGTTATTCTTCTTAAAAGAAATAAAAGGATTTTCAAGATTATTTGAAACCTATTCTATCTAGCAATCTCTTGAAAATTGTCATGCTCTGTACATAATTTTATGAACCTGAATGGTTTGTTATATATTATATCATATTCGTCACAACAGACAAAAAATGGAGAATGATCTGATCTAGTTCTTGGTAAGATAAGAATGATCGCTCTGTTCTCTCTCATACCAAAACCCTAAACTTTCTTGAACAATCCCACCGGAATAGCCAACATGGCCGCCGGCCAACCTTCTTATAGTGCTGGTCAGGTGTGTTTTCATTTATCCAAAAAGAGTTTCCTTATTCTAAAGCATCCCACGGCTCACGGGAATAATAGTTTGATTATAACTAGTACTGTCTTGCCTAGCGACCCTCTGAGTTTGCATAATGAGAAGAAAGGTAAGGAGATTTTACTAGTAAAATATATTGATATGATCAATAAGGATCATCTAGTCTCTCACCATTAGTGAAGCCCATTCCGATGAAAAAAACCTCAGTTATAATGAAGGAATCCCACGAGTGGTATGGCTGGAAGAAGAAGTGCATATAATATATATTATTGAAAATCTTCAATATGTCGTAATTGGGAAATTTTCGTATGGATGGCTGGATATATAAGAGCTTTGCACTAAAATTCCTAAGTAATGCAACGTGAAAGGGGAGTGTAAAATAGGTTTATTACGGAATAGGCACATATTAATGAGAATCTCTAGGCAGGAAGATTTCATCAATATGATGTCTAAAACTAATTACTATACACTATTAAAGGATGGTTACTCTTATATGATGCGACCTTTGATCTACGATGTTGCGTTTAAGATTGAGGAAGAAACAACTTATGCGATGGATTGGATTTCCTTTCTGGATTTTAAACCAACATTCTTTGTTAAGGAATCTATTTTTTCATTAGCTTTAGCCATACGAAAACCTTTACAATTGGACATGGTGATGATCAATAAGACTAGACCTATTTGTGCTAGAGTTAAGGTGCAGGTAGACTTACTGGCTAAGGTGCAGGTAGACTTACTGGCTAATATGCCCAAGGTTGTAGAACTGGAAGTGCTGAATGAGGAGACTAGGACTTTTAGGGTGGAGAAAATTTTGATCCCGAGGGTGCTACTTGGGAGGCCGAAGCCGATATGATGTCCCCATATCCTCATCTCTTTCCTTCTACCCTTACTTTAGCTTGAGGTATTGATGTTCCTCATAGTTTACTCCTTTGGTGTCATGTGTCTTAGATATTCCCATGATTTCCTAATTTATGCATGTTCATGAAAAAGTTTAAGTTTTGAGAAAATGAGTCAACTTTATTGATTTCTACATATATATGTGCATTTGAGTATGAGTTGCATATAGACTTCCTGATATGATATTTTGAACATGCTTTAGCTAGGAGTTGATGTTTCCTCCTCGCATATGTACATTTATGTAATTGCATGCACGTTAGGTTGTTAGGTTTTAGTCATACCTTCCATATGATATATTGAATCTCATTCGAGGATGAATTATCCCAGGGGGAGATAATAAAACACCTTGGATTCGAGAAAGGGTAAAATTTCAGCTTTTAAGAAATCTGTTGCTAGAACTGACGGTCCGTCTTTGATGAATGAACCATAGGTTGGGTCTGTGGAATGGCCAATCAGTTTTTTAAAAATATCAAGATCTAGTTCATTTCCAACGGTTCACCAGGACGGTTCGTCGTTCAATGTACGAGTCGTAGGTAGGTTTCGTAGGTGATCCCCGTACTTGGAAAAAATTCAAGATCCACGACTGGGACCAATGGATCATCGTTGGATCCACGGTCCGTTGATGGGGGTGCATCGATTAAGGCCTTAAAACCTAGTCTCTGATCCAAACGAGGCCGTAATAGGATGATCCGTGGTCTAACCAATGGACTGTCGGTCTGGTCGTCGTCTGGATCGACAATTATTATTTTTAGTGGCTTTTGGGTCTTTTCCTAATCATTTTATCCTAATACTATGTCTCTTTACCCTTCACCAAGACCCCTATATAAGCTTTTTAACCCCAAAATTTTCCCAATTGAAATCATTCTCTCAAATTCACAAAAGAAGACCTCTGAAAGATTTCTCTCTCTAGAAGTTGAAGAAGAAGAAGGGTCCAACCTAGGGTTCAGGTCAAGTCTCCAATTCCCCCCGTGAAGTCAAGATTTTGGCATTAAGGTATGATAGTTTTCATCCATAGAAGCCTTCCCTCCATAGAGTTTCCAACTTCTCCAATTTTCAAAGTTAGAATTCCCGAATTGAGTTAAGGTTTTTATTCTATGTTATGGGTTCTCTTAATAATTTATTTAATTGATTGAATTATGGTATCTTATGAATGAATCTAGTTCATCTCATGTTTTCATGATGATCCCCATGAACCCATGTATTCCCCTTATTTTCCAAGTTATGATTATATAATGTGAGTTTTTGGATTATGAAAAAGAAGTTTATTAAATCAAGTATGTTTTCCTGAAGTTAATGTAAATGTTTTAAGGATGCTTTCAGAGAGAAGTATGAATGATGTTGTTGATTATTGTGTTGTTGAAAGGATTTCCCATATACACATGTAAGCATGAGTTGTGAAAGGTTTTCTCACATGATAAGGGTTCTTAGGTTGAATGGCTTTCTCACCAAAAATGAACCAATGTTAAGGAGCTATTCTAATGTTGATGCAAGAAGTGATAACACATTCTCTCTATTTGATTGACAAGAGGCGATTGCCCATGTCATATGATATAAGGACAAGAGGCGATTATCCATGTTCCTTCATGAGCTAAGATGAATATGAATAAGAACTTTTTTGTGAAAGTTAATCTTAGTACCGAGTGGACAAATGACGATTACCAATGTCTCATAAACTATTTGCCAACATAGGGGTGTCTAGATAGACATTAGCTAGTGGATCCACATAAGTTAGAAGTTCCTGGTCCTTACCGTGGCAAGTAGGACAACTCTTTTCAGTGTGGGAGACACTGAATTCCCTGTTAATAGCTCACATAGTCTTATATGTTGGTTTAGGATACTTCCCACAAGAAAGTTATAATGAACTACAGTTACTCTAGTCTCACACTTGTTTAAGATGATGACATTGTGCATTGACTATGTTATATGACCCATGTTTTCTAACTCTTTATTTTATGTTTTAGCTTGGTCATTGCATTTCATGAACGTATCTCTTTTAAGTATGTTTTCAAATGTTTTATGTATGGCTATCATACTTGGTACATATTTTGTACAAACGCATTCTCTTGCCTACATTTCCCCTAATGTAAGGACAATTAGGTTCCCAGTTTTGTGGCTAGAGTTTGTTGAGGAGATTTCGAGCTTTGGTGAGTCCTCATGCTTCGAGGACGGACATTTATTATTCTCAGTCTTTCCTTACTTTCAGTTTTTGAACATGATGTATGGGCTTCACCCAGATTCATTCTTATGTACTAGATGGCGATTCAGACGATGTTAGAATTTCCGCTTCAATCTATAAAAACTTTGATACATTGAAACTGTCTTTTAAATCACGTTGTATATTTCTTATGTTATGAATATTAAGTGGGTTTTATGGGTATTCTCGGGGTCTTATACTCCATGTTACGCCTAGGGGCTTTTGGATTGTGACAAACTCGTCACTACACTGTATCAGGTTATTAAAATGGTTATAAAATTTTACTCGAAACTAAGATTGTTGCAAAATTGATGCGGCTGGAAATAAAATTCAAATACCTTTTACTTGATAGGTTATAGGCGATGCAACTCTTTCAACTCTAAGAGATATGATCATTTGAAGTTGACCCAGGTAGAATCTTACATCACCACTTAATCGGTATGGAAGCTTTCCACTCAACGTTGTGCTAGGGATTCTAGTAACCTTAATTTATATCCAAATTCATTCCCAAGATAAAGAATTGAACTTTACACATATGGGAAATATGAGGATCACCCGGTATAATCTTATTCACAAATGAGGACTTGTTGGAGTCTTAACTTAGAAATTTTTGGGGTGTTACAGTATCCCCTCCTTGGGATCATTCCTCCTCGAATGACGGCTAGACCGAAAATGAAAAGGAAAGGTGTTACTCTTACTATCTTTTGTCTTCTGCACTTTCCTACTAACATAGGAGGAACTGATTCATACTAACTATTTGGAATTGTCTATAGCACATAAGCCAAGGATGATATTGTTTTGAACATAGTCACGCTCTATCTGAAGTTATGTAACATGAATCAAAGGAATCTGAGCATGAAGTATGAATAAGACTATTATGCCTTACGCAATACAACTTCTATCTTTCAAGCCTAGCAACACCTCTTAACAATGCCCTTTTGTATGAACACTGCACCTCATTAGCTGCAACTAATAACTCCTACTATGATTTATGACAACTCTTACCAAGGTCTAAGTTAAACTGTCTGCTCTTACTGTTTCAAGCCCAATCTTTAAATCACAAGTTGGTTGACATGAGATGTTTATACTTATCTTAACGAGAAGATTCAGGTTCTATACCTATATAGGGAATCTCATCCCAAGAATAATTCTCTTTATAGCTGCCTTCAACCAACCTTGAGCCTATATCAAGAAACACATAATGCATAATTCATTTGTCCATATGCTAACAATACAATATTCAAGACTAGTACTATAATCACTCCATGGACTCCTACTAACCAATCTTCTAATAATTTATCATTCTCTCATCATCTCTACCAACAAAAAATTCACACATTACTATCGGGAACTGACTAATTTCTCTCATTTAACTATTAGTCATAGTAAATCACCATATTATTCCTCCTCGACATTATAACTTAAGATGGAATAAGAAGACCACCACAATAACAATAAGAAACATTAACCCTTTCCTTTTATGATTACTCAACTATTATCGACAACATCGCTATTAAAACTGAAAATGATCACTGAAAGAGCTTAAGGTGAAAGATCATAAGTACTATACATTCAAGATATCTTATATAAGAATATGCATGACATAACATTATGTTTCTAGTCATTGAGAGTAAATCACGAATTTGCAAAACTTAGAATACTATGAGATACGACTTCTTATATGAATAGGTTATATCATGACGTTGATATCCATTACTTTATGGAGTATGATTGAGATCAATGGGCTAAAGTCTTTGCCCCTTATTATGTGAGCTTAGCATAGATGTAAATCTTTCTGAAGTGTATGAGCATAGGTCATAGACACAATTCTGATATTAGAAACACTCTAAGGCAAAGTAATGCTTACTGATGAGTTGGGAATTTTGACTCATTTAGGGCTTATTATTCAATTAATTGGTGTTCTCAATGTCTTTTTTGTGCTTATAACTGATGTTAATATGTTGATATGCAACAATGAAGGCTTACGAACAAGGAAAGTATATTACGATGTGAAAAGGAGAAAAAAAAGTTGGAAAAGCTAAAGAAAAGAGAAGTTCGATCTCGCAAAAGTCACTTCATCGGTGACTCGCCGACTGAGCCTCCAGCTCACCAAAAGTTTCAGCAAAATATCCCATGTACCAAGCCAACTTGGCAAGCAAAAAGGCAATTCGGCGACACGTCGAATGAATCAGTGATCACAATTCTGCTCGCCTAATCTTCCAGAACAATTTGTTGCAGGAGTCAAGCCAAAAGGCGAGACAAAGCACAACTTGGTGGATCACCGAGTTGATCGACGAGCTCGACTAACCTCACCAATTGGACTTGGTTTTGTGTTTTTGGGATTTTATAAATTCATTTTTTGAAAGAAGAAATGGAGTTCCCAAAACTATGTATTCCTGAGTCTTGGAGAGTTTTTAGATTTTCACATTTGTTGAATAATTTCAGAGAAGAATTGGATCTCATATTTGAGTTTTTAGGATTCTTGCTTAAAGTTTGGCATTTGGTATTGCAGATTGTTAACAATTCAGTTGGAAAATCTTGTTGGTAACGATTTTTTACTTTTCGCTATGTTTGGCTAAAACCCCGTACCTTAGGGTATGATCATGTAGTCGAATGTATTAATTAACTAATGGGTGTTATTACATGCTGAATTTAATGTTGTTTTAAAATGGGTTCAATTATTTTTTTTCATGTTTTAATTGATGAACTAAAGTTGTAAATTCAGTTCCAGCTTAGTTGTCTATGCTTTCTTGAGAAATATGTATTAGAGTTGAATGATTAATTGATAGTTTTATTGATTGCGTCTTTAAAATCTAGCTTGAGAAAGTGGGTTTGATTGCGTCTTTACTACCCAGCTTGAGAAAGTGGGTTAATTAAGAAATTGGGTTGTTTGGTAGTGTTAAGCTTGTTGAGGTTCAACAGAACTCACTTGAAATATGATAGTTGATCGAGAGATGGCTATTATACTCAAAACCTATCCCACCCATTGAGATTCAACAACTTGAAGAAATTAGTAATTACCCACTACGCGAAACTAGCATTAAATTGATCACATTCCTAAGTTCCAATCTCTAATTGTTTAATTCTCGTGTTACTTGTTCCCTATCATCAATTGGTTACCAAATCCCCCAATTGATATTAATCATTGAAACTTCGTGATTTCTTTTATGCTTCGAAATATTTTACTTCTATAAACAATTAGAACGTGTTTTCACTTCGTAGTAAATTCATTATTGTATCACTCCCCGTGGGATTGACAGCAAATCAGAGTTGGGTTTATACTTGTTAGAGACTGCCTACACTTCAAATTGGAATAAGTGTAGTTGAGCTTTATAAAAAAAAGGCACCGCTATTGGGGAGTGGTGTTTAGAATTCTTTTGTTGAAGTATTTTTGTGGACTAATTTTGATGTAGTAGAATTTTCTTATTTGTGTTATTGTTGATTTCTTTAATCAGGTGAAGAAATGAGTGTGAACGGGATAAATGCAAGTTAACTTGGGAACAATGATGAAATCGGAAATTTGCATAATGTCAATGAGGATCAGCTGGAATGTGTCGGTACTATTTGAATGGCTTTAGTTGTGGGTAATGTGGTGTTTCATGTGACCGGCACGATGTTGCAGTTGTTGCAAATGAAAGGTCTCTTTGGTGGAATTGCTCATGAAGACCCTCATTACCACATCCGAAACATTGTGGATGTGTGTGGATCATTTTCCTTCAAGAACATCACTAAAGAGTCAATCTGACTCCATTTGTTTCCCTTTTCTCTAATGGGGGAAGCAATGAAGTTGTTGACCGAATTACCAAGGGAATCTATCACTTCTTGGGAGGAGCTCATAGAGGTTTTTTATGAAAGGTTTTCCCTCCCTCGAAGATGGTTAATTTGAGGGATAATATCCAGAACTTCAAGCGAATTGATGGTGAGCCCATCCATGAAACGAGGTAAAGGTTCGAAAAGTTGGTTCTCTAATGTCCGACTCATGGGTTGTCGGACAATGTGCTATTTCAATATTTTTCTTGGAGTCTTGTCACAGTCAATAAAGGTGTCGCTGACCAACTCATTCTGGGTGGAATCATGAGGTAACCATTTGACATAGCGTCAGCCTTGTTTGACGAGATGACCAAAATCAATCATGCATGGTACGAAAGGGAAGATTAGGTGTCTCATTTGAATCTTGGGCTGACAAAGGAACAAATGGAAAATAATCAATAATGAGATGAAAACATGGTCAAGATAATAACCCAAATGGACCTATCGACAAAACATGTCAGGGAGGTGGTTGCAAGGCTGTGAAAGCACTTGGTGCAAATAGTTGTGTGAATCTTGATGATGCACAATTTGAGGACATGTACAACGAAGAGGTACATTTTTAGTCAAACCAAATGGGAGCTTCTCATGCGATCTATCCAAGCCCGGGCGGGAATCAAGGTTGGAATAGAGATCATAATTATGGTTGGAGGGATCAAGATCAAGAATGGAGTGATCGTAATGCAAATTAGAGAGATAGACATGGTGGCAAAGATCGATATGTGCCTCCTTATGAACATCCAAAGCCTAAGTAGTCAAGGGCTGATCCCGAAAGCTTTTGGACCGAGGATATGCTTGACCATACCTTGAACAAGGTGGAAGGATCAGATAAGGTACTCAAGGAGATGAAAGATGATGTCTCTTCTCTAAATAAAATGGTGACTTCACACTCGGTATCCATAAAGCAGCTTGAGACTCAAATGGGTCAAATCTCAGCTCACCTAAATCCAAGACCAAAAGAGGGTTTTCCTAGTGATACTTTAGTCAACCTGAAGAATGAGGCATGATCGCATAGCCACGTCGTGTCATGATGTTAAATAAGGTGCTTTTTGGGAAACAACCCAAGCTTTACTTTTTGTTTTGAATAACGGTTGTTGGATGTGTAGGTTGAAATTTGAATTTTGGAGGAAAAGGGCAATTGGGCTAGCTAAAGCCCACTCAATGATCCACCGAGTTTCTCGGTGAGATAGTTATAGATCACCTTTTGGACCAACTGAATGGCCGAGTTTCTTTTAACTTCAGTGGGCTAAATTCCACTCATCAAATTGTCGAGTGGAATGACGACTTTAATGAACCTCATCGATCGAGGTGCGAACCCAAGGGTCAAGGGCCTTTCAACCGTTTTAAATTCAAATCCTCTCCTTATTTTGAAATTTTTGACTCTTACAATCAAATTTTAGATCATAGTTTTAACTTCGATTTTTTAGACTGTCCTTGTGTGGTCAGAATTTGAAATGCTGTCCATCCTTTTCTCTTTTCCTTATTGTCCATGTCTACATTTGAGGTTGGTTTTCCGATTTTTTTTTAAATTGCATCGAGTTTGTGTTTGAGTAGTTCATAGATCTATGATTTGACTTGATTGTGTGCTTAATCGCTTGTTGAATTCATTTTAAAATCAAGTAAGCCAAATGTCTTATTTATCCTAAATTAGTTTGTGATTGTCGTTTAAATTGTGTGAATTGCGGGTTTGCATGTTGGGTTTGGTGTGGGTGAAGTCTGAGTATCCCAAATTCCACCAAGCAACTCGAATTTACCCAAAGATGGATTGGATAACGTCATTCTTAAGGGAAAAATCATTGTTTGGGTCAAATCTAGATTAATTGGGGGAAGTATGAGTACCCCGGGATAGATAATCATTTTGGGTAGGATTGAATTACATAAAATTGTACTCAAAATTGGTTTTCATAGGCTGTTCGGTGTAAATTGGACTTTAGGTTGGAAATCTATCACGTTGGGCCATTTGGCGAGCTGAGTTAATCATGCCGAGTGATTCTGCGGTTCACCAATTGACCCCCTTATCTCCCTATTTGATCTGCAATGTGGCCAAATTACTCTGTAACTTTTGGTGATATGCTTGTGCTCACCGAGTAGACTCGGTGACTCACCAAATAGTTTCTGTCTCACTGGACTTTCTCACTTCGTTTTTGGGTTGTTTATTTCTATCACATTCGGTGAAGCACCTTCTGGTGTGTGAGTGAACTCGGTGACTCACCGAATGGTCTTTGGTCTCGCCCTTTTGTGCTGAAATTTTGTTGATTTCTTCTATAACATTTCGACGGTCCGTCTATTGCTCGTTGAATGGCCTCGGCGACTCGCTGAGTGCTTTGGCAAGTTTTGCTGCAACTTTTTGAAAATAATATTTTTCTGTCCCTTTGCAACTGCAAGTGTTTTGTTTGTGTTTATCTACAGATATGGCTAGACCAATACTTCCGATGAGAGGTCCAACACACCGAAAAGACGCAAAAAGGGTTGTCATTGCAATAGAGGTTACACCTCCCCGGGTACTCGTCCTAAACCTTCTCAAAAGAGTGTGAAGGGCAAAGGGAAGAAGCAGGTGGGGTTTAGTTTCAGATTCAGTTCTAGTTCATTGGACAACCTGGTCATCAACTCCACTTATCTCACCTCCTCCAAGTCTGAAAGGGAGGAAGTTGTGGGGACCAAGACTTCTGTACATACACCGACAGGAGGGGGCATTTCTCGAACAGAAGAGCTCAGAACTGCGATCTAAAGCAGTTAATGATCCTTTGGCTAGACTCCCCGCACTTCCAACACCTTCAGCACCTACAGCAGTACTGGCACCTCAAGTACATGCAGTCCCAACACACCCATTGTGGTCCATGAATGGGATGAAAGCCACTGGCTTACAAACTATCTTGGAGGAGAAGCGGTTGCTACTGATTGTGTTGTGTACAAGTACCCCAATGTGTGGTAGAGAGTTCCATTTAACAAGTTTCAATAGTTTACAAAGCCTTGAAATCCATATGTTCCTTCATGGGTACGGGATTTTTATGAGAACTATGCGAGGTTGATCTCGAAAGGGAAGAAAAATGATGGCTTAATGGCACCGGTAGATTATGTAGAGGTGCGGGGGAAGAAGGTAAAGTGTAGTGAAACTAACATCAATGATTTGTTGGACTGCACTATGCGCACCATTAATTCTTTGGCCGACATGGTCAAGCATGAGACTCTTTAAGATTTAAAGGGTGGTTGGCCAGTTACTGAGTGATGCTACTCCTCCCCGGTTAAAGGCGGGAGTTGTGCTTGAGAAGAGGGATTTAAATGTTGCTACTCGTTATTGGTTTGGGTTCATCTCCAGCATCATAATGTCTTCACAGAGTGAATCGATCTTCCAACATCCAAAAGCTATATTGTTGGGGTGTATAATTGATAGAGAGCGGCTGAATCTCAAGATGATAATTTCTTAGGAGATTGTGATGAGTCAAAACAAAACCAAACCTCATTACTATTTCTAGTGTTGGTTACTGATCTTTGTCGTCACGATGGTGTGCCCTTTGTTACAAAGACAGAAAAATAGGTGACTCTGGCATCGTTCACTAACATTCGAAGGATTGAGGCTAAGTACACGAAGGATGAAGCAGAGAGGAGGAAGAATGTTCAGGTGGTCGATGTTGAAGCCATGAAGGCCAATGCTACTCAGTCTACACTAGTAGTTGAGCCGACATCTATACCCAGCTCTTCCACCTCTACTTCACCCGTCCCTGCTGCTGCTTCATTTTCCCCCTTGACACATGCTATGATATATAAAATAGGCAACCTTTCCTATTCGGATGATGTGAGGGCTGTACGGGTTGAGGTCGTTGTGCATTCTATGATCGACCGTGTGATATCGGAAACATTAACTCCCAATCAGGAGGATTAGAGAGAATAGCAGGAGATGATCACGGCCCACAGGGCATCATTGGATGCTCTTACTATTCGGGTTGAGGTGTGTGAGATGTAAGACCTTAGCTCTACGAATGTGACAACCTTGAAGGCTAATATTACCAGTCTCTGACGTGATGTTTATGAGCTTAAATCCACTAATATCTCGATGTTGTGCGGCAATAAAGATCTTCTCGAGGACCCTACTGTGGATATTCCAGTTGTTTCTGACATCCCTTCGACTACTCTGACCGGAGATGTTGTTACAACTGATGATGATGGACAATCCGACACATATGAGATAGATTAGGAGGAGCTAGAGGCTTGTGATGAGGAGGTGTTTTAGGATCTGGAAGACCTGGAAGGTGATTTGGTACGGGCGGCTACAGAGGCTTCACTGTGTGACACATCCATGATTGGCTCGAGCGGGTCTCAGCCCACGGAGGAGATAGTTGCATAGACCTCTATAGCTGGAGTCAAGCCGAGCACTGATGCCCAGCCTGAGGCCACCTTAGATGTGCAGAGTTTACCTCAGGCCACACTGTGTAGTTGTTTTCGTGGGGTGAGGGTATTCTTATACCTATCCTTTTGGTTGTTTTTTTTACTTAGTCTTTTGGATATTTTGTGTTTTATTGTTATTTTTCAAACTTTTCCTTGTAAATGAAATGTGAATTAATGTTAGCTTTATTTTATTGGCGTCTCTCTTAATTGTGTGATTGTGTGTGATTGTTGTTCTTTCGTATATTTCAATGTAGGTTGCGATTAATATCGATGACTTGAATAGTTCTCTCGATGAACGATATGTTTGTGCAAGTCCAATGAGGCAATTGGAGTTGCATAAGTCATGTGTGAACTCTTAGCATCTCATTGTGACTAGTCGATTGTCGAAGTGAGTAAATTAATGATCGTTGCATGTGAGCTTAACTTGTAGAGTCATGATCGATGATTGTGTGGAATGCCTTATGCGGTGAGGTTAACTTGAAATTGTGCTTGATGATACCTAGAACTTGCCCCATTAATCCAATCGACAAATTTTGGTGACTAAAGGAAATGATTTGAGGCATAAATTATTGATTAGGGAACCTAATTACTATACCTTTGTTTGACCACCTTGTGAGTGTGTGAACCTAGCTTGGCACCATTTGAGCCTTACCTTTTCTTTGGATGAAACATGAACACAAATGTCCTTGTCCTCCCCACATAAAACCTTTGTGAAACATTGGTTTGTTTGAATAGCCATGTTAGGCCAAAAGTCTAAGTTTGGGGTGTGGTAAGAATTAGGAAAGAAATCAAGCAAGAAGTTCATGAAATTCACCCTTGGGAACTTGTGTTGAAGAAAAATATGGAACCCCTCCATATATATATAAAAATAGGAGAAAAAGGTGAAAAGAGAAAAATAAACGATAAAATTTTATCCATTGAGCAATTTTTTTGAAATAAATGAGGTATCCGATAAGCTATAACAAATATTTTATGTGCCTTGAATATGCCAAGGATGAGTTGTGCAGATGAAAAGAATGAAAGAAAATGATAAGAAGTGAAATTTGAGCCATGCTTCATGAAGGTAGAATTCACTAAGCCAAAATGATCATACTCTTACCCTCAGCCAACTTACAAGCCTTGAAAGACGACCTTTTTGATCCTGCATGAGCCGAGTGATGTGTTGGTTCGAAAATACGGGAAAGCTTATGGGTAAAATTGTGCATGTTTTTCTCATTGAGAGTGTGAGCTGATTTTGGTTCCTTAAATTGTAATCGTTGATTGACTTTGTCAGAGCATGGAATTATTCTTGATGTGAGGGCATTCAAATACTCTTATTGAGCATGAATTTGCATATGAAGTAAGAATTGTGAGCTTGAACTCTATTTGATGATGGCTAGTCCTAGTTTGAAACTTTTAGTGCACAATTGAACATTGCATGTGTAGATTGAACTTTGTTGCATTCATGTTAAGTCTCAAGTAGCACTATCTAAAGACATCCTTATTGGCCTGATTGATCTTGTGTTTTACTTGAGGACAAGCAAAATTTTAAGTTGGAGGTTATGATGAGTTGGAAATTTTGATTCATTTAGGCTTATTATTCAATGAATAGTGTCCTCAATACCTATTTTTTATCATAACCGATGTTAGTGTGTTGATATGAAGCAATGAAGGCTTAAGAAAAAGGCAAGTATATTGCTATCCGAAAAAAAGCGAAAAACTTGGAAAAGCTGAAGAAATGAAAAGCTGGAGCTCGCAAAGTCACTCGGCGCTTGCCGAGTGACCCTCTATCTTGCAAAAAGTTCCATCAAAATAGCCCATTTACCAAGCCAACTTGGCGAGAAAAAGGGCAATTCGGCGACACGCCGATAGGATCGACGATCATAATTCAACTTGCCTATTCTTCTAGAACAATTTGCCGCAGGAGTCAAGCCAAATGGCGAGATGAAGCAGTACTCGGTGGATCATCGAGTTGATCGGCGAGCTTGAATAAGCCCACCAATTTGACTCCATGTTGAGTTTTTGGGATCATATAAATTGATTTTTTAAAAGAATAAAGGGAGTTCCCAACACTGTGCATTCATGAGTCTTGGAGTGTTTTTACATTTTTACATTTGTTGAACAATTTCAGAGAAGAATTGGATCTCGTATTTGAGTTTTTAGGATTCTAGCTTAATTTTTGGCATTGGGTATTGCAAATTGTTAACAATTCAGATGGAAAATCTTGTTGGTAACGATTTCTTACTTTTCACTATGTTTGGCTAAACCCCATACCTTAGCGGTGTGATCATGTAGTTGAATGCAATAATTAGATAATAAGTGTTATTAATTGCTGAATTTAATGTTATTTTGAAATGGGTTCAATTATTTGTTCATAGTTTAATTAATGAACTGAAGTTGCAAATTCAGTTTTGGCTTAGGTATCTATGCTTGCTTGAGAAAGATGTATTACAGTAGAATGATTGATTGCGTGTTTAAAATCTAGATTGAGAAAGTGGGTTTTATTGCGTCTTAATACCACAACGCAGGGTTAACCCTAGATGTAACATGGCGTATAAAATCCTGAAGAACCCCCTACAAGCCACTTAGCATTCATAACATAAGAAATAGAAGATAAGATATTTAAAACACATTTCACTTCCAATAACTTTTATAAAAGAAAAGCGGAAGTCTAAAACACTTGTCTCATTAGCCATCTAATACAATAGAATGAAATTGGGCCTGACCCATACATCATTTTCAAACGTGAAATACAAGATAGAAACTAAATAATGGAAATCTGTCCTTGAACCATAAGGACTCACCAAGCTCGGGAATTTCAAAATCAACCACTAGCCACGAAACTGAGGACCCTGACTATTGGACCCTACATTTGGGAAAACTTAAGCAAGAGTATGCGTTAGTACAAAAACAATGTACCTAGTATGATAGCCATGCATAAAACATTTAAATCATGCACAAAGAGAACATTTCATGACATGTAATTGAACAAGATAAAAGATTATATAAAAGGGTTAGAAAGCATAATTCATAAAAAATAGTCAATGCAAGCTAACATTCCTTAAAGCCTTTGAACACATATGAGATACTTCTTGAAGTAACCTTAGTTCAATATTAATGTGGGGAATTAACCTTAACCAACATAGAGACCATGTTAGCTATAACATGATCCCCTTGGTGTCTCTCACACCGAAAAGGGTTGTCCTACTTGCCAAGGTAAGGACCATGATCTTCTAGCTTAAGTTGATCGACTAGCTAGTGTCTATATAGACAATCATCCTATGGGGGCACATAGGTAAGGTATAAAGAGATTTCTACTAGAAACTAGGCCTCTACTAACGGGAGAGCCTCCATCTCAACAACCTCTCGGTTCTAAGCATAAATCCCACGGCATAGTCATTTCTTACTTATTCTCATTATCCATGGAAGGGCATGTCATCTTGCCAATCCAAGCTAAGTTTCATTAGGATAACTCTTTATCATTGTTTAATTTAGGTGAGAAAACCTTTCACATTCATGCTTTCATGTGTTTATGGGAAAATCATTTCAATAACACAACATTGACATCATCATTAACAGTTTTCTCTCAAAGCATCCTTAAAGCATTTTCATAACTTTTATAGGAATATGCATAATTCTATAATTTGCCTTTCAAGGCTCAAAACCAACTTTCAATCATCAACGTGTAGAAAACATGGGTTTGCTATGTATTTCATCATAAAATAATGTAGATCTATCAATACATGCTTAATTTCATAAAACTCGTCCTTCATAATCAAAATCCCACAACAGATGATCATAACTTGAAAACATGGGGATTACATGGGTTCATAGGGGAAAATATAATAAAACCATAGTATATCATCAATTCATGCATAGAAGATCATAATTCAATCATTTAAATCAATAATGAAAAGAACCCTTGACAATTGAAGAAACTCCTAACTCAATTGGGGAATTCTAACTTTTGAAATAGAGGAATTTGGGAACTCCATGGATGGAAGGAATCCATGGATGAAAACTATCATACCTTGGAGCCAAATGCTAATCTTCAATGGAGGGATGCAGACTTTAGCGTGAAACCCTAGTTGAATCCTTCTTCTTCTTCATGTTCTAGAGAGAATTATTTGAGAGTTCTTCCTTTTGGTGAGTTTGGATAGAATGATTTCTGTTGGGAAATTTGAGGATAAAAATGCTTATTTAGGTGTCTTAAACATAGGTAAAATGACATAGTAGTAGGCTATATTAATTAGGAAAAGATCCAACTACCCCTGATCGATAGAGTGTGGACAGGACGACGGTCCATCCTGCACGACCGTCGACTGTGGTCAATGACTTGGTCCCTAGACCTTGAACCACATGCCCTCAACCACGGACCATGGTCTTACCGATGGTCGGTTGATCAGGTCATGGTCTTGGGTCTTCAAGGGCTTTTTTCAAGAGCCATCCATGACCAACCCTACGGTTCGTGGTCCCATCTATGGGCAGTGGGTGGCCCTCGTAGGTTGTCACCTACAGCTCCTTAAATGTGCTACTTTACCCTATTTCGGATACAGGGTGTTACAATATCTCCCCGTTGGGATCATTCATCCTCGAATGAGGTTATAGGCATTACTTAGAAGAAAAGGACTCTAAACTAGCAACCCATCATGCATGCAACTTCATTCAAATGGACATAACCAAGGAGGAATATTGACTCCAACCTAAGACATACTCAACATCATAAAGAAGATGGAAACTAGCAGCCCAACATAGATGCAATATCTCTAAATGCACACATCCGAGGAGGAAAAATATCAACTCCAAGCTAACATATTCAATGCATCATAAGGGAACAAAAACTAGACCTAACAACCCAATATGTATGAAATTTTAACATTTTTCATGTCGAAGGAGGAACTACCTTCTCCAAGCTAAAAGCATGCTCAACATCCTCTCATGGATCCTTTATGAAATTCATAATCAAATGCATATATACAAGGAGGAAAAATCACTCCAAGCTAAACATGTTCAACATAGCATCTCATGAAGTCTATAGGCAACTTATACTCAATGCACATCAACATGGGGAAAATCAATCATCTAAGTCATTTTCTTTCAAAACTTAAGCTTTTTCATGAACATGCATAAAAAAGGAAATAATGGAAACATATAAGACACATGACTCCATAACAAAGAACAAATCATGCGGAACTCATTACCTTAAGCTAGAGTAGGAGTAGAAGGAAAAAATGAGGATATCGGGACATCATATCGGCCTAGGCCTTCCAAGTAGCACCCTCAACTAATTGATTCCTCTACAACACTTTCACGGAAATAACCTATAGGAGATTTACATCATCTACCATATAATGACTCAAATGGAGTCATATCAATGCGCGAGTGATAGCTATTGTTATAGGCAAACTCAATCAATGGAAATTGGTCATCCCAATTACCCTTAAAATAAATCACACAAGCTTTTAACATATCTTCCAAAGTTTGTATAGTACGCTTCGCTTTCCCATCAGTTTGGGGTGAAAGGTTGTAACTTAGCATAATCCCCCCCTCTCGAATAGGAAACGTTGATGGGACTAAAATGAGTTGATTTTGTCATCCGATCTACTATAAGCCAAATCAAGTCATATTGTTGCCGAGTGCGAGGAAAACCAATAATAAAGTCCATATTCTCATCTTCCCACTTCCAAGTAAGAATACTAATGTCTTGGGACAAACCTCCCGGTTTCTGATGCTTAACTTTCACTTGTTGACAATTAGGGCACTTAGTCACAAATTCTGCAAAATCCTTCTTCATCTCATTCCACCAATAGACCTCCTGTAGATCACGGTACATCTTGGTGGCTCCCGGGTGAATGGAATACCGAGAACTATGAGCTTTTGATAAGATTTGTTCCCTCAAGTTATCAACATTTGGATCACAAACGACCTTGATATCTAAGGACACCATCTCCCCCTTAGGAGAAAGCCTTAATGGATTTCTTAAGCACCGCTTCTTTTAACTAAACCAAAATTGGATCAAGACCTTGCCTTGCTTTCACATTCACTACTAAAGACGATTCTGAACCATTGTGAACCATAACACCACCCTTGGAGGAGTCCACTAACAGAACACCCAATCGGGCCAATCTATGAACATCTCAACCCGACTCTTTCTTATCTTCCCAATTATGGGAAACACTACCCATAGATAACTGACTAAGAGCATCCGCCACCACATTAGCTTTATCGGGGTGAAATAGAAGACTGATATCATAATCTTTCAATAATTCAAGCCACCTTCTTTGGCGAAGATTCAGATTCTTTTGGTTAAATACATATTGCAAACTCTTGTGGTCGGTAAAAACATCGACATGAACACCATACAAATAGTGCCTCCACATTTTTAAGGCTAAAACAACCGCCGCTAATTCAAGGTAACAGATAGGATAATTCTTCTCATGAATCTTAAGTTGCATTGAGGCATAGGCAATACCTTTCCCATTTTGCATAAGCGCACATCCTAACCCAATTCTAGAGGCAACACAATAAACCACAAAACCATCCATCCCTTCCGGTAAGGTTAACACCAGAGTGGAAGTAAGTCTATCTTCTAATTATTCTTGAAAACTATTCTCACAGGCTTCAGACCATATGAACTTAGCCTTTCTGAGTCAAAGTCATCAAAGGAGAGGTAATTGAAGAAAATACCTCAACAAACCTTCTATAATAAATGGCTAAGCCCAAGTAACTTCTAATATCCGAAGGAGTTAGAGGTCTAGGCCAACTCTTGACTGCATCCATCTTCTTAGGATCTACCTCAATACCCTTACTTGAAACAATATGACCAAGAAAAGCTATGGACCTTAGCCAAAACTCACATTTACTAAACTTAGCAAAGAGTTGTTGGTCCTTGAGAATTTTCAGCACAATCATCAAATGATCAATATGTTCATTTTTCACTTCTCGAATAGATCAATATATCATCAATGAACACAATCACAAATATATCAAGGTATTGTCTAAACACCATATTCATCAAGTCCATAAATGCCACCAGAGCATTAGTCAATCCAAACGGCATAACTCATATTGACCATACCGAGTTTTAAAAGCCATCTTCGAAATATCATCCTCTTTCACCCTCAATTGGTGATAACCCGACTGAAGATCAATCTTAGAGAAGTAACTTGCTCCTTGAAGTTGGTCAAGCAAATCATCTATCCTTGGAAGAGGATACTTATTCTTAATAGTCACCTTGTTCAACTGACGATAGTTAGTACACATACGAAGAGAACCATCTTTCTTTTTAACAAACAAAACTGGAGCACTCCATGGAGAGATACTCAGTCGGATGAAATCCTTATCTGACAAATCTTTCAATTGTTGTTTCAACTCCTTATGATCTACCGGAGCCATTCTATAAGGGTAAATAGAAATAGGTTGTGTATGTCAAAGAAGGTCAATACCGAAGTTTATTTCCCTTCCGGGGGAATACCGGGTAAATCATCAGGGAACACTCCTGAAACTCACTAACAATGGGGACCTACTCAAGAATAGGGGTTTTGGAATCCACATCCCTCACCCTAATAAGATGATAAATGCAACCCATACAAATCATCTTTCTAGCTATAAGACAAGAGACAAACTGACCCTTAGGCATAAAATTTCCCCCCTTCCACTCTAGGATAGGCTTATTTGGGAATTGAAACTTGACTACACAAGTTCTACAATCAATAGAATGATAACATGAATGCAACCAATCTATACTAAGGATAACATCAAAGTCTAACATATCAATATCTACTAAGTCAACATAAGTAACTTTATGGGACAAGGAAACGGTACACTTTCTATAGACCCTGTTAGTCACAATAGAATCATCAACACAAGTAGAGACAGAAAAAGGTTCTAACAACACATCCGGAAGAATATCAAACCTCATAGCCACATGTGGCGTTAAAAAAGAAAAGGTAGCACCGGGATCAAGTAAAGTATAAATATCAAGTTGGAAGACTTTTAACATACCGGTAAACACATCGGGAGAACCCTCTCGCTCACCATCAGTTTGAAGTGCATAGAATTGGTTTTGCTTAAGAGCATTGGAACCCGAACCACTAGGAGGAGCTTTCTTGCCCTCTCTTCCTTTTATCATAAGCATTGGTCAATCCGTAATCTTATGACCAGTCTTACCACAATTAAAACAACCATTTGTGCCGGCTAGACACTTGCCCTCATGCTTCTTTCTAGCCTTAGCACAAGTAGACATGGGCAATGAAGATCCACTACCATACCCTCCTTGAGTCTTAGAGTTAGACATCTTATCTTTGTTAAACTTAGGAGGAGCATTGGAGGAACCTTGATCGGAAAACCTTTGTTGGAATCTAAGATGACCATGTCCATCAGACGTGTATGTCAGAAATTTCCATCCCTGGTTTAAGCCCTCTTTGTCTCCTTAGACTTTTCCTTAAGTTTCTCCTCTTTAATTTGTTGTGCATGTACCATGAGATGAGAGATGTCCAATGCATTAATGATCATAGAGGTTCGACACTCTTTAACCACCATTTCAGATACACCCGAAATGAAGTTGCTCATCCTTGCCCTAGAATCGACAACCATTGTTGGAGCATATCTAGATAGTTGTGTGAACTTAGATCATATTCTCTCGCACTCATACTTCCTTGTCGAAGATTAATGAACTCAAGCACCTTAGCTTCTCTCATCTCAAGGGGAAAGAACCAATCAAGAAAAGCAACCTTGAACTTCTTCCAATCAAGAGGATCCGCATGTTCCGATCTCCCTTCTTTCCATTAGTTGAACCAGGTGCGAGCAACACCTTTCAATTGATAAGAGGCCAACTTCGCTTTTTCCACCGGCGTCACTCCCATGATCATTAAGACCTTATAGACCTCATCAATGAACTCTTAAGGATCTTCCTCAATCTTAGAACCATGAAACTTTGGAGGATTCATCCTAGTGAAGTCTCTCACTCTAGAAGCCATCATACTTACATTTGGGCTTATCAGAACCGCAATCTCCCTATTGGCTTAGGTCGTCATAGCATGAGCCAATACTCGAAATCAGCTCTAAACTCTGCAGTAGTCACTTTTTTGGCTAAATGATCGACCGAAAGTTGAGGAGCTTGAGGAGGAGCTTCTTGTTCCGCATTCTGTTTTGCATTCCTTCTAGCATAAGCTCTTCAAGTAGCCATCCATAAGGATTAGGAGAGAGACCTTACAGAGTTCAACTCGATTGCACAACTTAAGAGTAATGAAAGAAGTGGAGTTTCCTAAACATCTTGTAGCCTCTCATTCATAAATATGGTGCGCTTCACACTCATGAAAAAGACTCTACTTGATGTGGCTTATGAGACATCCTAGGACTATTCTAAACATTGAGCTCTGATACCAAGTTTTTTTTACCCAGGGGTACTCCCTAGATGTAACATGGTGTATAAGACCCTGAAGGACCCCATCCAAGACACTTAGCATTCATAACATAACAAATAGAAGATAAGAGATTTATAACACATTTCAAGTCTAATAGTTTTCATAAATGAAAATTGGAAATCTAAAACACTTGTCTCAATAGCCATCTAATACAATAGAATGAAATTGGTCCTAATTCATACATCATGTTCAAAATTGAAATACAAGAAACTAAACAATGGAAATTAGTCCTCGAACAATGACGACTAACCAAGCTCGGGAATCTTGAAATCAACCACTAGCCACGAAACTAAGGACCCTAACTGTCGGACCTGACATTTGGGTAAATGTAAGCAAGAGTATGCGTTAGTACAAAAGCAATATACCAAGTATGATATCCATGCATAAAACATTTAAATCATGCTAAAAGAGGACATTCCATGACATGCAATTGACCAAGCTAAATCATGATACAAAAGGGTTAGAAAACATAATTTATAAAAACATGGTCAATGCAAGCTAACATTCTTTAAAGCCTTTGAACACATATGAGATACTTCTTGAAGTAACCTTAGTTCATTATTAATGTGGGTAATTAGCCTTAACCTACACAGAGACCATGTGAGTTATAACATGATCCCCCGTTGTCTCCCACACTGAAAAAGGTCCCCCAAGGTAAGGACCATGAACTTCTAGCTTGAATGGATCCACTAGCTATTGTCTATCTAGACAATCATCCTATGGGGATACATAGGTAAGTAATAAAGAGATTGCTACTAGAAACACGACCTCTACTAACGGGAGAGCCTCCATCTCAATATCCTCTCGGTGCTAAGCATAAATCCCACAGAATAGTCATTTCTTACTTATTCTCATTATCCATGGAAGGGCACGACATCTTGCAAATCCAAGCTAAGTTTCATTTGGATAGCTCCTTATCATTTATTCATTTAGCTATGAAAATCTTGCACATTCATGCATTCATGTGTTTATGAGAAAATCCTTTCAAAACTAAACATCAACATCATCATTGATTTATTAATCTCAAAGCATCCTTAAAGTATTTTCATAACTTTCATAAAAATATGCATGATTTCATAATATGCCTTTCAAGACTCAAAACCCACTTTCAATCATCAACATTTAGAAAACATGGGTTAGCTATGGATTTTATCATAAAATCATGTAAATCTATCAATAAATGCTTAATTTCATAAAACTCATCCTTCGTAATCAAAATCCCACAACATATGATCATAAATTGAAAACATGGGGATTTAATGGGTTCATAGGTAAAAACTCATAAAACCATAGTATTTTGTCAATTCATGCATAGAAGATCATAATTCAATCATTTAAATTAATAATGAAAGAACCCATAACAGTTGAAGAAAACCATAACTCAATTGGAAAATTCTAACTTTTGAAATAGAGGGACTTGGGAACTCCACAGATGGAAGGAATCCATGGATGAAAACTATCATACCTTGGAACCAAATGCTAATATTAAATGGAGGAATGGAAACTTTATCTTGAAATCCTAGGTGAATCCTTCTTCTTCTTCTTCAAGTTCTAGAGAAAGAAATATTTGAGAGTTCTTCTTTTTGTTGAGTTTGGATCGAATGACTTCTATAGGAAAATTTGGGCGTAAAAATGTTTATATAGGGGCCTTACACATAGGCAAAATGACATAGTATTAGTGTAGATTAATTAGGAAAAGACCAAACTACCCCTTAAAAGGAACTTTCAACTATCGACCATGACCCTAGATCGATAGACCGTGGACAAGGCAATGGTCCGTTCTGCACAGCCATCAACTGTGGTCAGTGACTTTGTCCTAGGCTCTTGAACCATAGGCCCTCGACCACTGACCGTGGTTTGACCGATGGTCTGTTGGTCAGGTCGTGGTCTTGTGCCTTTAGGGGCTGTTTTGGGAAGCCATCCACGGACCAACCCTACGGTTCATGGTCCCGTCTATGGGTCGTGGGTGTCCCTCGTGGGTTGGCACCTACAATTTCTTAAAAGTGCTACTTTAACCAACGATTATATTTGTGTAGTCAATGTATTTCCAAAAACAAGTAATTAAAGGGGGGGGGGGGGGGGCGGGGAT